>JANTPZ010130641.1:0-45453 GCA_025593235.1 Vachellia pachyceras
AATCTGCCATTTTTGTGTACACGTGCTGTGCGTCGTGTGTGTGAGATTGGTGAAGTTTAGTTTGCTGGGAAAATGACATTTGATGAGTACCTTCAAGACAGATAATTAATAACTTTATTTAACAATTACGAATTCTTATTTGAAATTATATAAAAGACGAAGAATCAAAAGTTGTTGGAAAACTTTTTGGGTAAACAAAGATGACTATGAGAGTCATCGCCACGCCCGTCAATACTCAATATATATATATATATATTATGTTCATTTAATTAAATCGAACCAATAATTAAATCATATAACAAATTTTAAATTTTCTTGCATCAATATCCCACTTGAAAAATCAACTTATTACTACAACATTTGTGTCAACAACTCTATATTCTTTTGACATGATTTTTTCATTATTCAATACTCTTTACAACTAAATGCATCGTATTTGTGTCTGTAATGCAATTTAAACAATTCAAAAACTACTCTAGACAATTTAGATTTTTAAACTTATTTTATCTGCAAATTTTTAAGAAGAGACAGTTATAATGTTTTAGATTTTAATTTATGTATCTGTTAAAATATTTTTTTAAAAAAATATAAATTAATTAATTTAAATCTAAACCATCCAAAATCAAACTGCCTTATCCAAAAAAGAAGGTGGAGAACATTTTGTGCATTCAAATTTGTTCATTCCAAGGACCTTAGTCCTTAATTGTGTGGGATTTCAATAACTCGTGGTCTAAGTGCGATCTTAATAATTTTTTATGGATATGAAATTTTCAATGAAAATACTTTAGTCTAAAATGTGCAAAGGAGACCGCCGTAATCAAGTTTTAACTTGTCTTTTATCATGTTCCTCATTTTCAAAGTCAAATGTTAGTTCTATTTTATGCATAAATTTGAGAAAGTCAAGAGTATTAATACATGTTTAAAAGAGAGACGAACGTATATGACTTGTGAGGATGTTTATTTTTCTTTGGGAAATTTCTCATACTTAACCTTGTTGGACGTAGCTCATTATATGCTTCACATGCATCCCCCCCCCAATTTTCTCGTAAAATATGTAATTATTTTGATTTGCATTTTTTTGAACTTAGTTCTTATCAAGCCTTCGAGCTTGGAGATCAAAGCAGCTGGCTTCAGTGCTTATATTATATTTGTAGAATTGTCACACACAATAACGTTCATATTAATATCATGTAAACCATGCAAATTTTTGTTTTAATGTATAGTTTCTGTCAAAACTTTAATACAATTGTTAACAAATTTCTGCATATTTTATCGAAATAAAAGATAATCCAACCTTATTAACTCCACTTCAAAGTTTAATAATTTGTATACACTTTTAAAACAACTATAGTCTACACAAGAATAAATAAAAAATAAATAGGATTATAAGAGGATACATGAGAGCCACCAAGAGTATATATGAGAGCCACCAACATCGCCTTTTTATTGGCTGAAACATACTCCTTATAAACACATAATAATGCCCAAAGATTATTTTTCCATTTCTACGGTTCAAATAATCTATCTCTTCAAAATTAAAATGCTGTATATGTGAGAGAAATCATACTCCTGTATAATCTTATTTATAAATTACTTTCAACATATTTTATACAAGTAAAGGAAATCATTATACTTTTTGAACTCTGCCTTAAAATTCAAAAATTTCAAACTTTATCCAATATATATTACAACACATAAGAATAAAATTAGTAAAATTATAAATGAAGGGTAAAGTCATACATTCGAATGAAAAATTTAATGAAGTAACTTAAAGATATGATCAAAAAATCCATCATATCTATACCCTATTCAAACAAGTATATGTTTAGAGTATAAATTAACAAGTCAAGTTAAATTATTCATCACTAAACAAAACAGATGCGTCCAAGCACTAATAAAATCAGATTAATAAATCCATGAGCCTTTTCCTAGCGAAAGAGATAAGAGAATCTGCCATTTTTGTGTACACGTGCTGTGCATTGTGTGTGATAAAATAGATCTTGTTGCATGGTAAATCACATGCTTAGTTTGCAGGAAAAACGACATTTGATGAGTACCTTCAAGACAGATAATTAATAACTTTATTTAACAATGACGAATTCTTATTTGAAATTCTATAAAAGACGAAGAATCAAAAGTTGTTGGAAAATTTTTTGGGTAAACAAAGATGACTATGAGAGTCATCGCCACGCCCGTCAATACTCGATATATATTATGTTCATTTAACTAGATCAAAACAATAATTAAATCGTTTAACAAATTTTAAATATTTTTGCATCATCCCAATCAATTTAGGGTTTGTTTAGAAGTTCTTTTCGGAATAGTTTTTATAGATTCCAAGGTAAAACTTAAGTTATAGAGAATAGCTTTTACGAATTCCGAGAAAAAACCTAGATTTTGAAAAGGTGATTGTGTTTGGGAAGTTTTGGTTTTTACGGATTCTGAGGCAAAAAGTAGGTAAGAAAGATGAAAGAGAAAGATAGAAAAAGTAGGAAAAAGAAATTTTATCAGAAGAGATAATATGATTTGACAAGAAAATAACTTTTCAAAACCTAGGTTTCAGATCGAGGTTTTGTATTCAAATAACTTTTCCAAAAATTTTGAATATTTAGATAAAACTTAGGTTTTGGGGTAAAACCTAGGTTCTAGGAAATGAAGGCAAACAAACTCTTATTACTACAACATTTGTGTAATCAACTCTATATTAGCTGCGTTTGGTTTGGCCGTTTGGCCAACGGACACTCTTACCGAGACAAAATTCCTCTCACATAAAGTACCTCGGAATCTTTTGACGTGATTTTTTCATTATTCAATACTCTTTACAACTAAAAGCATCGTGTTCATGTCTGTAATGCATTTTGAACAATTCAAAATCTACGCTAGACAGTTTAGATTTTTAAAATTATTCCACCTGCAATTTTTTAAGAAGAGACAGTTATAATGTTTTTTATTTAAATTATGTATCTGTTGAAATAAAAATGTTTAAAATATAAATAAATTAATTGAAATCTAAACCAGTCAAAATCAATCTGCGTTATAAAAAAAAGGACATTTTGCATTCAAAATTTGTTCAAAATTAATTGAAGGTGGAGGACATTTTGCATTCAAAATTTGTTCATTCCAAGGATCTTAGTCCTTAATTGTGTGGGATTTCAATAACTCGTGGTCAAAGTGTGATCTTAATAATTTTTTATGGATATGAAATTTTCAATGAAAATACTTTAGTCTAAAATGTGCAAAGGAGAAAGCCGTAATCAAGTTTTAACTTGTCTTTTATCATGTTTCTCATTTTCAAAGTCAAATGATAGTACTGTTTTATGCATGAATTTGAGAAAGTCAAGAGTAGTAATACATGTTTTAAAGAAAGACGAACGTATATATGACTTGTGAGGATGTTTATTTTTCTTTGGGAAATTTCTCAAACTCAAGCTTGTTGGACGTAGCTCATTATATGCTTCACGTGCATTTTTCTTCTCCGATTTCTCGTACAATATGTAATTATTTTGATTTGCAATTTTGAACGTAATTAAAATTTCGGGAAATTTACAATTAATTCCCAAATAGGAGAATTAATGAATGAAAGGTCCCAAAGATTCAAAAAATTACCAAAAGGTCCCAGGAGTAACTGCTGAGGTTGTTAATGAAGGCTGGTAAGGTTGTTAATGACAACCTCAGCAGTTACTCCTGAGATCTTATGGTAATTTTTTGAATCTTTGGGATCTTTCATTCATTAATTCTCCTATTTGGGACTTAATTGTAAATTTCCCTAATTCTTCTTAGACTGAGATTTTTGCAACACCTGTTGTTCAATTTCACCTTCAAAATTAATATCAAACTCAAGCCTTAGAGCTTGGAGATCAAAGCAGCTGGCGTCAGTGCTTATATTATATTTGTAGAATTGTCACACACAATAACTTTCATACTAATATCATGTTTAAATGTATAGTTTTCTGTCAAAAATTTAACACAGTTGTACGTTATAACAACTTTATGCATATTTTATCGAAATAAAAAATAATCCAACCTTATTAACTCTACTTCAAAATTTAATAATTTTTCAACTTTACCTTTATTTAATCTATACACTTTTAAAACAACTATAGTCTACAAAGAATAAATAAAATGTAAATAGGACTATAAGAGTATATATGAGAGCTACCAACATCGCCTCTTCATTGGCCGAAACATACTCCTCAAATGATCTGTATAAACACATAATAACAACTTCATATGTGTAAATTAATAAATTTAGTTGGCTAAAAAAATTAATAAAGTTAGGTAGAATTAGTTAGGGCGGTTTAATTTGATTAATTAGTTAAGAAATTTTATAAACTAAAACCCAGTGATCGTATTGAAATAGTAATAATTTACTCCAACAATGAATTCTTTTTTTTTTTTTGCCAACTATAAGGAATTCAATATAGGAACTCTGAAGCAATCCAAAGATGAGATTCCTTTTCATTGAGATTTTATTTATTTATCCTATATATATGCCTAATAATGGAGGGGTGTTGTTCAAGTCGGGCAGGCCATATTTAAATATATACTCTTGCATGCATTATGCATATTTATGTTATGATCTAAAATTGTTATAATTAAATTAAATGGTTAAGTCAGGCCAAAAAGACGCATAAGACCCTAAAGCAGAATTAGTTTTCATTTGAAATTATCGATGCATCTTTCAATTATTTTGATCTCAATGAACATTTTGTTCTTTGAGAAATTATATGACATTGTTTTACTACCTGTAAGTGTTTTTTTTAGCAAAAGAAGTCCATTTTATTAATCACCAAAAGAAACATACAATCACCAATAGCCGAAGCCAATTAAAACATTCAGAAAAAAACCTATGATTACAACCTACCTCACTCCTAAACCAGAAAAAACAACAATATTACTACTGCATTATTCTTAATTCCTAGAAGACATACCATTTCAGCACTTTGTTCAGTGGTCCAGTTAACCAATACCTGATCTGGTTGTTGTTGTCCATTGCGCCTGCCTTCTGTCCTCTTCCAGGATCATGGTCATCTCTATGCTTCCTGCTTTCTGTGCTCCCTGCCTAATACCTCTAGTCATCTCTATGCTTCCTGCTTTCTTTCCTACCATCAGCAATTCTAACCTTACTGTAGTCACACAATTCATTACCCATGAGGTAAATTTTCTGCCAAACCCCATCCTTCCCATGACTTCCTCAATAAATCTCCACTCAAGTCTATCATATGCCTTGCTCATGTCCATCTTAACTGCCATTTCCACTTTTCTTCCCTTTTTCTTGTTTTTGAGGTAATGAACTGCTTCATGCGCCACAAGGATGTTATCTTGAATTAACCGACCAGCTACAAATGCCCTCTGGTTTTCAGATATCACCTTCCTCATTATAGGTCTCATTCTGTTAGCTAAGACCTTGGAAATTATCTTATAGACAAAATTACACAGACCTATAGGTCTATATTGGCTCACTCTTTCTGTGTGGTCCACCTTTGGAACTAAGACAACATTTGTGCTGTTAATTGGTTCTAGGCTAACATTGTTCTGAAAGAATTCGAAAATCATTGATATCACCTCCTCCTTAACCTCCTTCCATGCTGAGTGATAGAACATTCCGGAAAATCCATCAGGGCTGGGGCCTTTGAGCCATTCAGTTAGAAGGCAGCCTCCTTTATTTCTTCTTCAATGACTTCCTTTTCTAGACCATACACATCTATATCTGACATACCCACTGCTATATAATCCAGAACCTCTTCTCTTCTAGATATTTCCGCTGTTGCAAAAAGCTCGTTGTAAGCCTTTACAAATTGCTTTATTTCTTCTTCCTTTTCTAGCCAAGTTCCTTGTTCATCTCTCAGCCTGGTTATTTTATTCCTTGTTCTTCTCTGGATTGTGCTTGCATGAAAAAAATGAGTGTTTCTATCACCATCTGTTAGCCATCTCACTCTAGATCTTTGCCACCAATATTTTTCTTCTCTATCCCATGCATCTTCAATTTGTCTGATGATTCCTTCTACTCTTTTCCTCCTTTCCTCATCCATTACACCACTGTTACATCTTCCCAATTCTTCTGTCAACATTTCAACTGTTCTCCTAGCATTTGGGAAATTTTCTTTTCCCCATTTTACAAGGAGCCTCCTACAATTGTTTAGTCTCATTATGAGATCTTGCACAGGGTCTCCATTCTCCTTTCTTCCTCCTTTCCAGCCACTCCTGACCATGTCAGAAAAATCCTTGTGCTCCACCCAGATTGCTTCAAACCGGAATGCTCTAGGTACTCGTGTATACTTGTGCTCAAAGTCCAGCAGCAACATGTGATGGTCTGATCCCACTGGTTCAATGTGTGTTAATAATGATTGCTGGAACTCTTCTGTGAATTCACAATTTGCTACAGCTCTATCAATTCTCTCCTTCACATGGTCTCCTCCTAATCTGTTGTTACTCCAAGTGTACTTAGCTCCTTGGAAGCCCATGTCCATCAATTGGCAGTCTGATAGCATACATTGGAAGTTCATTATACGCCCTATATCTGCAGGTATCCTTCCTAATTTCTCCTCCCTTGCTGCTATGTCATTGAAGTCCCCAATACATAGCCAAGAGCCATTTATTCCTTCTGCTATCTGCCTAATCTTGTTCAACACCTCCATCTTTCCTTTTCCTGTAGGGGCTCCATATACAAATGTTAGGTACTTAGGAATACTTTCAGTTTGGGAGCAGGCACTCACATGGATTAGGTTATTTGAATTGTACCACACATTGATTATCACATCCTTCCTCCACCACAAAGCTAACCCACCATTCTTTCCTCTTGGATTCACATAGAATTCTTCTTCAAACTGCAACTTTGTTCTTAATTGTTGAATTTTCTCAGTCACCATTCTAGTTTCCATTAGGAAGACTATTGAGGGATTGTTTTTGCCACATTCCTCCCTCAAATTTCTTAACTGTCAAGGCCCTTCCTAAGCCTTGACAGTTCCAGCTTAGCAACATCATTCCTCCTTGGTGGTTAATATAGGCCAGCCACCACACCCTTCAGTTTCTTCATTGTTATGCTTCCTCTCTGTCACCTCCACCCTTGTCTGGCTCTCCAGGTGCCCCTCCCTCTTTTCAGCTGTGCTTGAGTCCCTTATTATCCTCTCTATGCCTTCCTTACCTATTACTTTCCTTTTCCTTATCTCCCCTATCCCTGGGAGCCTCTTTGCTCTCACATATTTTCTTTTTGCCTTTCTTTGAGGGCTACTGGTTAAAGCCCTTTCCTCACCTCCTTCAATGTTAAATTCTAACCTTCTCCTCTTCACTATCGCTCTCTCCTCCTTTTCTTCCCTCTTCCTTTTCAACTGAATCCTGCTAATTCCCCTAAGTACTTCAGATATTGGTGATTGGGCCCCGTAGATGACAATTGCTCTTGATAGGTCCTCTTTTCTAGGTGATTGGTCTTCATTCATCTCACCTATTTTTGCCTCCTGCTTATTTTCCATTTTTCCTTTCCTCTTCCTGGCATCCACATCCTCCTCTGTACCTCATACATTTCCTCCACTGGTTGTAGATATCTCCCTTTCCTCATTTCCATCTTTGTTGCCCTCTACATTATCGCCACTTTCTTCATGGTGTGCATTCCTTGCCCCATCACCTTTCTCTGCAATTTCACGCTGGTATGTTCCTTTCTTCGAAATATCATCCTCCCTGCCCCTTCCTTCCCCCTTCCTTCCTCCCAGCCACCTTTGTACTGTCTTATTATATTTTCTATTGGGCGGGCTACTTGCACACTTAGCCATCCTCCGTACCTCTTCTCCTCATCAGTCTCGTTATTCTTTTCATTCGGACAGCTTCTCTGGTCATGTCCGATTCTTCCACATTCATAGCAGAAGTTTTGGAGTCTTTCATATCTTGCTTTGATTCAAACTGGTTCCCTCTCTGGCCTTGGGCACCATATACCAGTTACTAGTGGTTTTCTTATATCTACGATCACTCTTGCTCTTAGAAAGGTTCTGATTAACATGTCATTCCTTCTCGGATCTTCCACTTTAACCACCTCACCTATCATTGATCCCAATGTTATCGCATAATTATCTTCATGCATCCCTCCCTTCGGGAAATCGTGGAATTGAATCTAGAACGGACAGAGATGAAATTTTACTTCTCGATAAGTCTCATACTCCTGCCATCTCTGTATACTCAGTAGCGTTCCTTGGATTGACCACGGACGGCCATTAAGTATTCTCTGATAGTCCTCATTTCTTCTAAATTCAAAGACAAATGCATTTCGCTCCACCTCCGTGATCTCGAGATTCAAATTCTTCTCTATGTTCCATCCTTTCCTTATCATCTGCCATGTAACTGCTCGATTCAGGTTTTTCTCCGTGATCAGTTTGCCTATCAACGTACCTCCAGTGTTCTCGCGTTGAGAGTTCGTCTTCCATGTGAGCTTTGCCGTAAGATCCTCCTTCCTTCTCTGCTTCAACTTCCCTTCCTCCGTCTTTTCTCCTCTCTACTCGTACATATTGATTCTCCGTCTTTGTTTACAGTTAGAGTTCCTCTCACTTCTATGCTGATGCAATGCACAAGAGAGTAGCACTCATTTTCCTCCCTCGCAGTGGGCTCCGGAGTTCGCTCGTCTACCTTCCCTCCACCGTGTAAGTTTGTTGGAGCAATTGGTTACGAGAAAGACGATAACCGTCGTAACAACTCTCACAGAGGAGAGAGACTACTCCCACGCTGGAGAGAAAAAAGCTCGTAAAAAAATGTTCTCTAATCTACCAGTAAGTGTTAAAATGATGAAATTGAAGTACTTTTTGAATATTGCAAATATATAAAAAAACTGTGTGGAGATTAATTAATTGCGTAGACGTATGAAACAAGCAGCGTGAAGATTGGGTAGCGTTGATTATATTGAGAGGTCTGAAGCACGCACACGCAGCTCATGAGTGCGTTTACTAAACCTAATAAACGTGTAACACTTTCTCTGCTCATTTAATGAATAGATACATATATATATATATATATATAAACATTTATTCTTAAATAAGCCTCATTTGACTTCTTTTTTAGAAGATTAAGGATATAGTTCAAGTTTTGAACTCATATATATAACATCAGTTTATAAGTAAGATAAATTAGTTTTAAAAAAGAATGATAAATAAATCAAGTTATTTAGCCTTTTTAATATTCCAAAAAATTCAATTGAGAACCAAATATAGCGCTATATAATTATGGCAAAATTAACTTGTCAAGAACAATTGGCATAACCCTTTCTTACAATGAGCAAGTCCCCTGTATTTACTTAGGAGGAAGCTTTATGTGAATGTACACATGAAAATCTAATAATGTGACTTTTAAATAAAATAAATAAATTTATTCTTTCTACCATCTAAATAGAACCAAAAGAGTGTACATTCAGAGTTTGGAACTGATAGCCCTTAATCTGAGTCATCCCTTTACCTGTAATTTCAAAAATGCATACTCCTGAGTCACAATTAAGTATTAACAGCGTATAGGGAGACAATGCATTTTGAAAAGAGATGGTATAAACTGCAATGGATTCACTTTCTTAAATATTTTTCATTTCCTTTTCGTCTTTTTTCAATTTTCAAAGAAACAAAATAAACGCCCAAAGGTTATTTTTCCATTTATGCCGCACGAACACTCTATCTCTTCGAAATTACATATGATGAGAGACAAATCATATATTCATGTATAATCTTATTTATAGATTACTTTTAACATGTTATATATATATATATATATAAAGGAGAACATTAAACATTTTGAACTCCGCCTTAAAAATCAAGAAATTTCAAACTTTATCCAATATATATTATAACCCATAAGAATAAAATTAATAGAACTATAAATGAGGGGTAAAAGCATTAAAAATATCATAAAAAGTTCATCTTATCTCCACCCTTAGGATCAAAGAGTATATGTTTAGAGAATAATATCACATGTCAATTAAAATTTTACATTTTAATTCAAATAAATGCCTTATATATAAGATACTTTCATCGTGAAGCCCGAAAAATACATGCCCCAGGGTCAAATGGGCCGACGAACCCAACAGATCCAAGCCCAGGCCCAATTCGTGTTCTTCTTCCCTCTTGCCGAAATGATATGGAAGTTTCAAGACCGAATCAACAGCGGTATTTGCTCGCAACCACACGCAAATGGAGGAGGCAGTCAACTAATACGAAATTGATATGAATTCTGATTCAAATTCAAAAGTCAAAACTAATCACTAACGTCACTTTGACAAGAATGAAATAGACGATGGATAATTGAGAAACTAGAAAGAAATCAAATAGCCAGTGTTGTCAATATATAGATAAATGGTCTCATGGTACGAAAGTTCTGTTGTGGTTGGAAGTTGCAAATTAATATATATATATATATATATACACAGAGAGAGAGAGAGAGAGAGCGAGAGAGAGATTTTGACCAACGATATATAGAGTCGAGCGTGTCAGAAAATTTATCTCTTGGTTGACCGAATATCTTTATAACACAATAACAAACCATTAACTAAAATGGTAATCTTAATTAGTTGGCGCTAGATCGCGAATTTAATCCTAAAAACTACCACTTGTAATCCAACTTCAGAAGTACTTACTGTCTCTTGCATTGAGGTTACAGCTTCTGAACCTGAGCACACAGTATATTTGTGAATTGTCTTCATTAATTGTGTCACAAGTTATCTAACACTCCCTTCCTTGTATTTATAAGTCAAATCTAATATATTTCAAATAAATTAAAAAACATTAAACTTGATTAACTATACCTTAAAATTCAACAACATTTCAACTTTATCACTATTTAGAAGTATTTATTTATATGTATTATTATTAGATTATATATATATGAATCTATAGTGATGTACATTAGTTTAAAAAATTATAAATATAAATTATTTAATGTAATTTATTTAGTTTTCGTATTTAATTCCTTCAAAAAAAATTAAGTAACTCTTGTATTAAGTACTGAAGAATGTGAAGAAAAAGGAGTATTGAATAATAAGTATATATATTCTTGTAAGGAATCATTTTTATTATATTCTTTAATGCCTCAAACAAAAGGAAACCGCACAGTACAAACTTCCATCCCTAAACAAACATGTACAGTAATCTGGTTTAGATTACTATATTCGATCAACAACCTAGGAAGTAATCACCCTCATCCACACCCACCCCCGATATAACCATCAAACTTTTGACAACAGTACACAACATATATTAAAATGACAAGTGTTATTGTATAGAATATATAAAGCTACGTCATCGTCATGGCTCAATGGGGATGGGATCCAGAAGGAGTTGGAAGATGTATTGCTTGAGGGAGTCGCCATTGGTGAATTTGTCATGTAGGTCTTCATACACAACCTCGCACACCTGACCCACATTGACAACACAGTCAAGAACAAACTTTGGGACATCGTGTGGATTGTTCACACACTCTTCATTAATATCCTTCCACAAATTCTTGACGTCATCGGTGATTATTTTGTAGGCTTCTTCCATCGAAACTCCGTACTGCTTCATGCAACATTCCACTCCTGAAGCTACATGCTCTCTCTCCTGCTCAAACTGCATGTTCGTCCAATACACAAATAACATAAAACTCCTCATACTGTCTTCTTCCAATTTATGTAAGTATGTGGATAAAAAAGTATCCATCAAGCACCCTCATTTTATTTATGCTTTCACCACTCTAAGCTATCAATAAGATTAAGATGTGAGATGTAACCAAACAATGAAATCAAAGGGTGTTAAATAGTGTTGAATGCAATTGAAAAATACTATCAAAGTGTTGGATTCTACTCACTCCTATCTTATTTATAAGGGATATTCTCTCTTACGGACTTATCTTACATATAAGTAATAATTTTGTTTTGTCTAAAAATTTAATACATTTTTCCATTCTTACCCACAATTAATTAATTGTATATCTCTACCATCTTTTCCCTAATCATTCTCTCATCTTTTTTTCTCACTAATTCTTTCTCACACTTATTATCTTCGTAAATAAGGGTATATGGTTAGAAAGAAATTATATCCTTACACACTCATTATTTTTAACTAGTTTTAACTGGGACTCTATTTTTTCATGATTTATACAGTTGTTAGGAGAGTACTTTATTCAATTTTATACGTATATGCATTATATATTGTATAAGCCAAGTGTGGTACCTTATGACTGGCCATGTCATCGAGAAGTCTGCCAATAAGTGAGGCAGCTGTAATTATTTTGGGATTTGTTGAAAACCAATTGCACACCTCTTTGGTTGCAAGGTTTGCGAGGGCGAGAAATGAAATTATCTGAAGTAGTAGAGTAGAAGATATAACTCCATTATCCTTGTACTCCTCGTAGCTTGGCACGTACCCTTCATTGCACCATTTTGCTTCCATCAAGTATGACTTGGCCAAGTCCACAAACTACAACCACAGTATATATATATATATACACGTGTGTGTGATTAACTAAGTGAAAGTATCGAATAATATATAAAACATCATGTGTTAGAAGTTAAGTTATATATGATAAAGTAATCGTATTTACAGCTTGTTTAACATGTGGCATCATAATATTTGATGTCCCTTCCTTTGCAGTCACCATCTCAATTTCACTGCATACTTGTACGGCCAAATCAAACACCTCTTTCATGCACTCCGGAAGTGGTTCAATGAGACTTTTATCCCATCTGATGATAATAATCAAATAATAAAAAGGAATAATTATATATTATGTCATATATAGATAAATTATTATTGATGTAATACAATGGCCTTATAATGATATGTGATTAATATGATTCAACCTGTGGATGGCCTCTGTGAAGGGTTCAAGTTCTCCGAGTGTGCCATATACGTCATAGGTATCATCAAGAAGACAGATAAAGAAAACCAATTTGGTAGTTACCAATCTCGCAGCACTGAATTGAGGCTCATAAGAAAAAGCCAAAGGCCAAAAGTAGCATTCCACCAACCTGTCTCTAGCATAAGGCACCTTTCTCGTCAACTCTGATTTATTCCACCACCTGTAATATAAATAAACAATAAGCATTAATTAGAGTTATATTTTGAATCCACTCTTGATGGGCCGGATATTCAAACTTTAACCAAATTAATATAAAATTTAATTTATTGTCTGATGTCGTATTAATTGAGAAATTGTTAATTAAAAAATAACCTTGGAATATTTCTGTAATATTCTTAGTTTCTCACAATTATAAGTGATTGTACGCTCTTTAAAATATTGTCAACTTGACGCTATAAGTAGGGGTGTTCCCATCAGTTATTTTTTACTCTAGTTATCGAGTTCTCTAGTTATCTCTCCCTCTTTGTATAGCTCTTTACTTACTTGGTGACATTGCCAAGTTCTTTCTGATGCAGTTTCTGCAGCATATTGAAATCCAGTTTTGCAAAGTTGAGCAACATGGTTTGATTGTGGGAATTAGGATGTTGCTGCTCATAGAACGTCATGCAGTGCCTTGCTTCTGTCCTACGCAAACTCTTATGGAGAGGCTGCCTTAAGCAGTGGCTGACACGTGCACTGAGACCAGGGCTCAATTGGTTGTTATCAACCAAGGATTTAAGGTGAGTGTAAGTAAAATGACGAGCTTCATCAAGAATGTTCTCTCCATGAACCTCAAATTGTGCGGCTTCATACAAGGCCAACATTCCCTCAACGTCAGCATCATCTTCGGTTTGATCTTCATTCATAAACCTTCCCTCGACATAGTCCTTGAACCTCCCAAATACATCTGCTTCATTGATAGTGAAAGTCTTGAAATGAGAAAAAGCTAGCTGGTCTAATTAAACAATGCAAATTTTAGAATATTAAGAAAAAGTGTCACATGTCATCACATCAACCAAATTGATGAAAGAACTGAAGACGGCTTAAACTTTTATGATAGGAACACAAACTTAATACATACATATTTATGTATATGGGTATATATATATATCAATATCACTAAAGATCTAATAGCAAATATATAATATTGACCAAGTTAGAAAATACCAGATAAAACGGGATATCCATGTTGCCTGAGCAATCGGAAAAGTAAAGAAAGAGAATGAAGATTATCATCTCCATGCTGCTTAATAATAAGGTTGTTGGTATAGATGCTGTGAATCTTAGCCAGTGCTTGCTCAATTTCATGTTGGAAGTGATAGGAAACTCCCAAACGTTGAACCCAATCAATGAAGTTGAGCTTTTGTGAAACACTCTGATAATCATCGTTGGAAGATAAAATGAGCATCTTTAGTTTCTCTTTCAGGACCTTATGTTCCATGTTGTCATCAACTCCCTGAAAAATCACAGACAAACATGTAATTAACTTTTATATATGTGCCCCAGTCAGATTTAACTGAACACCATGAACATCAGACAGGTAATTTTAACACATGTTTAATTCCCAAAATTATAAAAGAAAGAAAGAAACAACCTAGCTAGATAGATAGAATACCTTAGATTCAGAAGCATATGGGAGAAACATATTGCCCCAAATGTTAGGAGTAAAATTGACGTATTTTCTTGCGTTGTTGTCATGATGAGGAAATGCTGCTGCAACAGACATGGCTGCTTCTGATATTTTGGAACTGATGATGAAATGCCTTTTGATGATCGGTATTAATTAAGCGTCTGGTGATGATTTGCAAAAAGGTGATATGAATCGCCAAATATTTATAGACGATTTTCATCCTACTTTTCGTTGGGATTTGGTGGGCGGGGAATTTGAAAGTTACGAGTTAACACTTCTAATTGTGGTTCTTTGTGGAAAATATTGCAGAGAAATGCTTCATCTATTTCGTCCGCGACGACGAAGAAAACTTGGTTGGAAAATAATTTTCAAAATTCAATGTCTATTGAGTTCCTTTGGAAGTCAACAAAAAAAAAAAGTTCATGAAGGAGGTTAGGATTGGTTTTGTTTTATAGTAATGTCACAGAAAAGGTGACAAACAACCGCGTTTAACGTAAGACCTTTCATAGTACTGCACAAATAATTCTCT
Organism: Vachellia pachyceras; assembly: GCA_025593235.1. Lineage (NCBI taxonomy): Eukaryota > Viridiplantae > Streptophyta > Magnoliopsida > Fabales > Fabaceae > Vachellia > Vachellia pachyceras. The sequence continues at coordinate 14,994 of JANTPZ010130641.1, forward strand.
ATTCATAAATTTATCTGATAAGACAATAGCCTGCTTTAATTAATCCTTCTAAGATCTGTATTAATCCTTCTTATTTTAATGAATGTTCACATGCCTCTCTTCGGACTCGATCATCAATCATCCCAGATTGATTGAAGTAATCAACATCAGACATTACGTTATATTCATTTATGATGTCACACGAATAGTAATGGGTCAATTATGTCTAATTATTTTAATCCTTTTTTGTTTATTTGACCGGTTCAATATTTTTCAGGGCGGAAAATTAGAGACAAATACTGAAAACTGTGATATTGAACTCTGAATTCTAACAAAAAAGTCTTGGTTCTTTTTCAAAATTTCTAAAATGTGTTATCCCTAAATATAATTAATTTTTTTATATGGCCCTCAAATGTTACTCTTCCTTTTTTTTCTTGCTTTAATATTAATGAGAAAAGTAAATACGAAATTTTTAACACATAAAAATAAAAAAGCAATTTTTGTAACTAAAAATCAGTTTACGGACTATTCGAAATTTTTCTTTTTATTGAAAGTTATGTTGGCATCAAGTAGATATTACTTTTCTTTATCTCTTTTCTTATTCCAAGTTGAATGGTACAATTGTTAAGAATGATCCGTGGTCAAGTTGAACCAACTAAGGGGTTAATTATTAGCATTGTCTTTTGAGTTGGATCGGACAAGATCAAACATTCGAACTGATCTGACCGTAGTTTTAATTAGGAGTTGAATCGGGCTTAACTAATATAAAATATAAGATGGTAACTGTATCAGAACCCAAATGCAGGCCGAGTATTAGAGAACCGGATGGATGACTATGAGGTTGAAGGAAAATTGAAGCAAAATTGTAATTATAATAGTTAAAAAAAATAAGAAAATGGAAAGACTGCCATCAAGTTTTTTCCTCTGTCTGGAAATTTGGAAATTCCAATTTAAATTTTTAACAATTATATTTATTTTAATATTTCAAAAATTAATATCTCTTAACTAGCTCTGCCAATATATTATGTTTATTTTTAAATTCATTTAACTTTTTTACATGTACTATTTGATTGAAAAATGAGAGCTGTGACTGACTAAAGTTTTCGGTTTAATATTGGGTTCAACTTTTAAAATATTTATTACTGGTGTCAAGCTGAGATTATAACCATAAATGAACAAGTCAAGTTAAATTATTTATCACGAAACAAAACAGATGGGTCCAACCACTATTAAAATCAGACTAATAAATCCATGAGCCTTTTCATAGCGAAAGGGATAAGTAAGAGGATCTGCCATTTTTGTGTACACGTGCTGTGCATTGTGTGTGATAAAATAGTAAACGATATTTGATGAGTACCTTCAAGACAGATAATTAATAACTTTATTTAACAATGACGAATTCTTATTTGAAATTCTATAAAAGACTAAGAATCAAAAGTTGTTGGAAAAATTTTTGGGTAAACAAAGATGACTATGAGAGTCATCGCCACGCCCGTCAATACTCGATATATTTTATGTTCATTTAACTAGATCAAAACAATAATTAAATCGTATAACAAATTTTAAATATTTTTGCATAATCCCATTTGAAAAATCAATTTAGGGCTTGTTTGGAAGTCCTTTTCAGAATAATTTTTACAGATTCCGAGGTAAAACTTAGGTTTTGAAGAATAACTTTTATGGATTCTGAGGCAAAAGTAGGTAAAAAGGATGAAAGAGAAAGATAGAAAAAGTAGAAAAAAGAAATTCTATTAGAAGAGATGGTGTGATTTAATAAGAAAATAGCTTTTCAAAACCTATATTTCAAACCGATGTTTCGTATCCAAATAACTTTTTTGAAAAATTTGATTATTTGGATAAAACCTAGAATTTTTGGGTAAAATTTAGATTCTATGAGGTGAATGCAAACAAACTCTTAATACTACAACATTTGTGTAATCAACTCTATATTCTTTTGACATGATTTTTTTCATTATTCAATACCCTTTACAACTAAAAGCATCGTGTTCATGTCTGTAATGCATTTTGAACAATTCAAAATCTACTCTAGACAGTTTAGATTTTTAAAATTATTTCACCTGCAATTTTTTAAGAAGAGACAGTTCTAATGTTTTTTATTTAAATTATGTATCTGTTCAAATAAAATGTTTAAAATATAAATAAATTAATTGAAATCTAAACCAGTCAAAATCAATCTGCGTTATCAAAAAAAAGGAAGGTGGAGGACATTTTGTGCATTCAAAATTTGTTCATTCCAAGGAGCTTAGTCCTTAATTGTGTGGGATTTCAATAACTCGTGGTCAAAGTGCAGTCTAAAATGTGCAAAGGAGAAAGCCGTAATCAAGTTTTAACTTGTCTTTTATCATGTTTCTCATTTTCAAAGTCAAATGTTACTACTATTTCATGCATAAATTTGAGAAAGTCAAGAGTATTAATACATGTTTTAAAGAAAGACGAACGTATATGACTTGTGAGGATGTTTATTTTTCTTTGGGAAATTTCTCAAACTTAAGCTTGCTGGAGGTAGCTCATTATATGCTTCACGTGCATTTTTTCCCTCCAATTTCTCGTACAATATGTAATTATTTTGATTTGCAATTTTTGAACGTAGTTCTTAGACTGAGATTTTTGCAACACCTGTTGTTCAATTTCACCTTCAAAATTAATATCAAACCCAAGCCTTGGAGCTTGGAGATCAAAGCAGCTGGCGTCAGTGCTTATATTACATTTGTAGAATTGTCACACACAATAACTTTCATGTTAATATCATGCACATTTTTGTTTAAATGTATAGTTTTCTGTCAAAAATTTAATACAGTTGTTAGCAACTTTATCCATATTTTATCGAAATAAAAAATAATCCAACCTTATTAACTCTACTTCAAAATTTAATAATTTTTCAACTTTACCTTTATTTAATATATACACTTTCAAAACAACTATAGTCTACAAAGAATAAATAAAAGGTAAATAGGATTATAAGAGTATATATGAGAGCCACCAACATCGCCTCTTCATTGGCTGAAACATACTCCTCAAGTGATCTCTATAAACACATAATAACAACTTTATATGTATAAATTAATAAATTCAGTTGGGCAAAAAAATTAATAAATTTAGGTATAATTAGTTAGGGTGGTTTAATTTGATTAATTAGTTAAGAAATTTTATAAACTAAAACTGAGTGATCATATTGAAATAACAATAATTTACTCCAACAATGAAGTTATTGAAAATGTCTGGCTATTAAGTTTTTACGGATGAGCCATGCGTGGTATAATTTTATAATTTATATTTTAAAATATTTATATGTATTATTAAATTATATATCGGTTTATAAACAAGAGAAATTAATTTGGATGAAAATAACAAATATATTTTCTTAATTTGTTCAAAAAAGTTCAATAACTCTTATACTAAAAATGAGAGGTAATCTTGCTTTAATTTTGGCCGAAAAAATATATGCTAATGGCTCGTGCGTTAGTTCAGTTAATTACAAAATACTGCCTATAATGAATTCTTTTTTTTTTGCCAACTATAATGAATTCCATATATGAACTCTGAAGCAATCCAAAGATGAGATTCCCATTTTCATTGAGATTTTATTTATTTATTTATCCTAAATATATATGTGTGTGTATATGCCTAATAATGCAGGGGTGTTGTTCAAGTCGGGCAGGCCATATTTAAATATATACTCTTGCATGCATTATGCATATTTATGTTATGATCTAGAATTGTTATAATTAGATTAAATGGTTAAGTCAGGACAAAGGACCCTAAAGCAGAATTAGTTTTCATTCGAAATTATCGATGCGTCTTTCAATTATTTTGATCTTAATGAACATTTGTTCTTTGAGAAATTATATGACATTATTTTACTGCCTGTAAGTGTTAAAATGATGAAATTCAAGTACTTTTTGAATATTGCAAATATATAAAAAAGCTATATGGAGATTATATTGAGAGTTCTGAAGCACATGAAGCTCATGAGTGTTTACTGAACCTAATAAACGTGAAACACTCTCTGCTCATTTAATGAATAGATACATACATACATATAAACATTTATTCTTAAATAAGTCTCAGTTAACTTCTTTTTAGAAGATTAAGGATATAGTTCAAGTTTTGAACTCATATATATAACATCAGTTTATAAATGAGATAAATTAATTTAAAAAAATGATAAATAAAATAATTTATTTAGCATTCTTAATATCCCGAAAAATTCAACTGAAACTTGTATGAAAGACCGAATGTAGTATTGTATAGTTATGCCAAAATTAACTTGTCAAGAACAATTGGCATAATCCTTTCATACAATGAGTTAGTCCCCTAAAAGAACAACTATTTACTTAGAAGGAAGCTTTACGGAAACGTTCATATGAAAAATTTAATAATGTCACTTTTAAATAAGATAAATAAATATCTTCTCTTTGCCATGTAAATAGAATAGAAGAGTGTACATTCACAACAGCACATGGCGCTTGGAGCGTGCAAGCTACGGTGGGGTTGTACATGTGTGTGGACAACACGTGCCATCACCTAAAGTGGTTTCATTTGTTCAGAATTTTCGACTTATACTCCTTGTCGAGTAGATTGAGGGCGTCTTTGGACTTCAAATAATGCTCATTTTGTTTTTAAAAGTGCCTAAATGCAATAGCTTCATTTGGATATATTATTGGTATATTATGGGGCTTAAATGAAGCTATTTTAGGGCATTCTAATGTTATGCTCTATTATTTTTATACATTTAAAAATGTGAAAATATATGTAATTATTAGTAATATTTTTATTTGGGATAAATTTGAACTTAGATGGTTCTAAAAACACGTTGCCAAGGATTTTTTTTATTGTCTTGAATGCGGTCATATGGAAGAACTTAAGCTTGAGTATGAACTACATAGTAATAATTTAGAAAAGGAATTTATTAGCCACATCCACTAAGTGTTGAGCGCATGTAAAAAAAATCCATTTTTTCATTTATTTGAGTATGAGACTCCAAGAGATAACTCTGAAGGAGAAGATCCCAAAGAAAATCAAGAGAAAAATGATTCAAAGTAAGATTCTTTTGATCTTGAAATTGTACGAGAGGTGCAAATGGAAAAAAAAAATCTGAAAAACGAACCTAAAATAAGAACTACATATTCACTATCTTGAGAAGGTCAACATCAATATTCAAGTTTTGATCATCCTCAAATGAGGTGAAAGTGAATGATCAAATACTAGAGAGGTAGGATTTGATAACGGGGTTCTGAGATAAATGATTGTCTTAACATTAGAACCTTGAATCAAGGTGATATTTAAAGAAAGATGCACCTCAAGTACAAATAAGCAGCCCATCCGTGAGAAAAAAAATTAAACTAAACCCAGCCTAACTTCCAACTTTTGAGATTATAAAAAACTTGAGAGCAAATGATTAAAAAAAATGTTTCTGTAGAGAAACAAAGTTACATTGCATAAGCCATTTGAAAATTTTCCTTAAGGAAAGAGAAAAATTTTAAGAAATTGTTAAGATAATATAGAATTACTTCTTTCATGTTGTTTAGGAATATGAGATTCCTACTAAATTTTGTCAACCAATGGTTATTGAGAACCTATTAAGTTTGGGTTTGAAAAGCATAAATGCTTAACCCTTTAAAAATTTGTTTGCCTGAAATTAAACATGACAAAATTAAATAAATTGAGAATTTGATGAAACAATTCCCCAATGATAGGATATTTGAACATAATAAAATGAGATACATGAAGAAGTGAATGTCAAATACTCTTTTTGAATGGGAGCTCTTAGAAATTGAGTCTTTTAAGAGTGTTATATGCTCTAAGTGGAAGCTAATTTCTTATGCTCTATCTAATTGGAAGCTTTTAGAAAAGAAACTCTATGAAAGTCATAATTGAGCATGTTATTTGTGGTACTTGTATAAATTTCTTGATAGATAATAGTAGCATTGTTGGAATCTATGTAATGGGAGGTACACACATATTCTCCTGATCATGGATCCATTGATGTTATTATATGTCTGGTCAAGATTAATACAAGCACATGACATTGTATATTGCAATGTGATATATATCGAATTTGTTCTTGGTTTAACATCAAATATGAATAACCCTCTATGTGGGATGATTTTAGTAATTATGCCAAGAATGGCTTCCAAGAACAAGAATGCAATAAATAAACTTAATGGAGACAACAATAATATCTGGCATTGCAAAGTCTAATGAGTAAATAGAGGATGTTGTCAAACCATTGACCAAGGGTCATGACAGTGTTAAAGTTGAGAAGTCAACTCATCATAACAAAAATTATGAGACCTACATGACCAAAATATGAAAATGACACAAGCACATATATATTACCTTAAAAAGTGCTATCACAAATAAATAAATATGAAAAGAAATCCAATAGCATTGGATATGTGATATGCACTGAAAGGGAAATTAGGAGGTACTTTCATTGTTGAACTGTAAGGTAAAAATTAAGTTTAAAGACCTCTTGTTACACAACATCTATATGAGATTACCAACACCTCAATGAAGTAGAAAGAACTTGATCATGCATATTAAAATGAACAATAAGTGTAGGTTGTGCATTGAGACGCTTCTTTCAGATTGGAGCTCATTACAGTCAATTTAACCCATAATGACGCACAAAAGTATTTAGAGCTTGGAAATGAACATTCAAAGACTTGTAGATTCTTTGGATCAGGAGTTTTCACTTAGGGAGGAGATCATTTACATTTTCACTCTATAATCCTAAATTCTTTCTCGCCACAACTTTTTGTACTTTGTCGTCGCTGAAAGTCAATTTTTTGTAGTGTCTGTCTTTAATATAAGACCTTATTGACTTTTTGAGAATATTAAAGAAATTAAATAAATTACTTAATTATAACATATATTCTAAAATATTTACATGCGTTATAAGATTATGTCAATTTATAAGTCAAATAAATTAATTTAAAAAATGATAAATATATCCGTTAATTAACTTATTTAATCTACCCATAAATCAATTGTGTATTATGTTAAAAACTGAATGTAGTTATATAGTTGTGACTCAACTAGTTTCTTTACTAGCTGGTTTTACAGATAAGAATGTTCTGGGATTCTCCATAATGTGCATGTTTGTGAACCTGTTGGGAGAATGATTTTATACAAGTTGAAGTAAGTATATGAGAGAAGTTTTGTCTCGACTTGTGTGCAACGTGGTTGCTAAATGTTCTTACCCAGACGGAGAGCAAAACAAGAGAGAGAGATGGACCGACAAGTTGGTGATGATGAAGTAATCAATACTTGGACGTACGTAATGCTAACTCAAATGTAAGTTAAAAACGACATCTAACAACTGAGATACAATTAATGGGGTAAATTTTATTCATTGCATTAACATATACGTTTTTTAATTGGTAGCCTCTCTCCTCCTTATGTATAGTATTGGCTCACTCAGACCAATCACTTTAATTAAGGATATATAATAGGGTAACTAGTTGTCACATATTCAAGTCTCGATTCATGTAGTTTCACATTATGATTTTAATTTTTATAGTTTCATAAGAATTTAATATGAATGGACGTCTTTTAGAATAAGGATTACAACTAAAATCCATTAAAAATATAGGGACATGTATAAATAAATTTTGGTTTAGATCTAGTATATTTTACCATGTCAACTTTTGTCAACCTCAAACCAAGTTCTTTCAAAACTATGATTTAAAATTATATAGACTAAAATCTAAATTCAACTAAACTGTAAAAGCAAAAAAAAAAAATATTAACCTTGTATAATATGATAGCGCAAACGGCAAAAGAGATGTCAACTTTGAAAAATTAAGAGGTCAAATATGTGTGTGAAAGACTGAACTAACCAACGAAGTTTGGTCTAGTAGAAGGGAAAGATCTTCTAAAATGTGATGAACTAATGTTTTAATTCTACTTGAGAGATGCTCACATTAAGTGCTTTGTGCATGGAACAATATTGTCTTAAATAGGAAAAGATACATGTACTTAGCAATATATATATATATATATATAATAAACCCAATCTCATAACTCTTTATGTTTGGAAGCATCCATTTGATTGAAGTAATTCTATTTGAAATACTATTTAGTATTAAATATGAGCATATCCTCTCATGAAAATTCGAACTTTGTTTAGTCATATTTCCATGAACTAATAATTTCCATAGATCTAACCCCTTATTAATTCACTCCAACAAATTAGATAGATACTCATGCTTTTATACTCAGGACTAAGGGAGTAACTGTTTTGTGTGTGCTCTCCCTTTGCCCCACAAGATTCTTCTTTTTAAAATACGGTCAAATTATAAGAATCTAAGTATATTTGATGATAGTCTGCACATGGTGGTGTGATCCTTGTCTTTTCTTTTACGCTAAAATCCAAACATTGATCTTTGTCATGAACTCCTTTTCAACCTTTACCAGTAATTAATTAGTATATTACATAACAACTTCATATTGTATATTTTTCCCAAAGAATTCATGTGTGTGTTTGTGTATTCCAACTAATCCAAGGCCAAGAAAGATTGAAGCCCACTCATCATAATATAAGTTAGAGGGCTCCTTTATTCCCAAAGGACACAAGAAGATACATTTCACACTTCACTTAACATAGACACACTATATATAATTTATCACACGTTGAATTATTCATACTCCTAATAATTAAGGAAAGTAAACAACAACAACAACAACAACAATAATAATCATAAGTTGGTCATCATATTGGGAGAGGATCAAGGAGCAGGAGTTGAATAGAATCCTTCATGAGTCCTTGAGAATGCGTGAGGTTATCAGCATCTTTGTACATTACATCCATGAAACGAGTCAGGTTCAGAATTCGCATCAGAATTGGCTTTGGTACTTTGCTTGGTCTCAGAAATTCTTCATTGATATCCTTCCAAGCACTCTTTATCATCTTTTCAAGCTCACCAATGGCTTCCTCCTTTGACAATCCATGTTCCCTCATGTAGCATTGTATCAGCGACGGTATGTGCTCTCTTTTATGCTCAAACTGCACAATTTAACCACAAAGTTTGAAACTGTTAATCCAATCTTATTGCACCATATCTTTATTTTCTAGGTTCCAAAGAATTAAAGTGTGCGTGTAGTTAGTTGTGTATATGTGTGTGTAAACATACATACATACATACATACATACATACATACATACATACATACATGCATGCATGCATGCATGTACCTCACTAGAGACGATGTCATCCATGAGTCTGCAAATAAGTGAGGAGGCTTTAATGACTTTAGGGTGAGTTCGGGCCCACTTGAAGACATCCTCGGAGGCTATGTCCCCCATGCCCACAAAAGAAGCAATGGAAAGAGCTGCATAACATGTTGATACAGTTGATACTTTCATGTACTCCTCTGCCTTTGGAATGTGCTTCTTATTTAACCATCTTGCTTCTGTCATGTACGCTTCCACTGCCTTCTTAAACTGCCAAACCAAATTACAGTATTATATACTACCTTCTCCTCTACCACCCATCCTTGACAAGAATTAGATAACTAATTTATAGGTATATTAGTTTAATTATTTGTAACAAATATAAGTTAGTTTTCCTAAAAGATCATTTTTCATCTTGACTACACCTTGATAGAAACCCTTTAGCGCATATAGGGTGTATTTCGATTAACTTTTGGATAGTAACTTCTGAAAAAAATATGATAAAAATTGATTTTAAAGAATAGATTTTAGAGAATAATTTCTCAATAATGAAACGTTAGCTTAAGAAAAGCGATAGTTTTTACTTCCAAACCATGGTTTCCATTGTAAACGTGTTTTTGACAAATTTTATGGTACTTGACAAGCTTTGTAACAAAACCATTGTTTGGCTACCCAAAAGTGTTTTTTCTGGGTTGCCAAACACACCTGCAATCAATGGGAATACTTTAAAAAAATATTGTAAATTTAGGAGATGGAATGGATTGAGATATTATATTTAAGACAAAATCTAATCTCCAACTACCTTTTATATTGATGATCGAGTATATGTTAATGCACACATCTAATTAATTTAGGGCTTATTTCAGATAGCGTTGGAGAAGCATGATCACACAAATCAATCGAGACTCCTCTTGCGTACTTGTCTCGCAAATTTTAAATCAAATTAAAAAAGTAATTTCAAAAAGCTAATACAAACATGAACTTGTCTCAAAATGCTGCGAAGTTCTTTTTGGACAAGCAGTGATATTACTTAAGGATATTGTAAAAGAACAAAAGCATGATCTTCCTCTTGTTTGGTAACACTGTATGATCTTCCATACTTAAGAACAAAAGCGTGCATTCACAAACACACACACACACACACACAGATATACCTCTTGTTTGGTATAGTGAACACTGTATGATCTTCCATACTTAAGAACAAAAGCGCGCATTCACAAACACACACAGATATACCTCTTGTTTGGTATAGTGAACACTATATGATCTTCCTTCTTTGCTCATGTCTTCCTCCATTTCATGGAAAATGTTCAACATCTCCTCGTAAAATAACTTTATGTACTCTGGGAGATTATCCAAGCAACGAATATCCCACCTGTAATTTAGCATTAATTAACCAATACCCAGAAAAACAAGAAAAAGAGACGAGATACACACACACACACACTCTCACTCTACACACTGATTTCTTCTAAGTTGATCAAAACTCGAGAACTCAGAGCTGATACCTCTGGATTGCCTCATTGATGAGTTCAAGTTCATCGATAGTTCCATACGCATCAAATGTATCATCAATGATCGAGAACATGCCAATCACTTGGGTCAACATCCTTCTAGCTTTAGAGTACTGAGGCTCAAAATAAACCGTCAGAATCCAAAAGCATAATTCCACAATCATGTTCCTTGCATATGGTAGATTTCTTTGCACATCGAATTTGCTCCACCACCTTATAATGTACACCATCCCAAATGTGGAGACCGGGAATTAATTAAGGCAAGTTTGTTGCACTTTAAAGAATCAATATACAACATTTTTCTCAAAGTCCCAAAACGAATCTCATCCAAGAACTTACTTGCAGATATTGGCGAACTCCTTCTGGTGCAGCTTTTGGAGTATATTGAAGTCTAACTTTGCGAGCTTCAGAAGAACTTTATTGCAGGAAGGATGCAAGTGGTATATGGAAATGTGCTTTCGTGCCTCTAGCCTTGGCAGTCCCCTGTAAGGACATTGCTTTAAGGTATGCTTCAGTTTTGCTTCCAGAAAAGGGTTTGATTCAACGGTGGTGACGGAGCGAAGACTGTTCAAAGTGAAAGCGAGTGCTTCGTCTAAAATGTCCTCTCCATGAACGCCCAGATGTGCAGCTTCATACAGACTAAGCATTCCCTCAACATCTGATGCTATCGTTTCACTGAACTGAATCAATCAGTCCAACTTTGGTTAGGGGCTTCTCCATCGTCGTAGATATGAGCATCTTTCTCACTTCTTCTTTCAGGGTTTCAACTTGTTTCCCCATTTCTTCATCAACTTCCTACACAGTTTTCAAACAACTTATACCATTATAAAATGAACCAAGATAATAAGAACTATATTCATATACATAGCAGAAAGTAGAAATACAAATATAAGAACATACCAAAGATTCGGAAGCATATTGAAGGAAATAATCATTCCAAAGAGTAGGATGATAATCTGCACGAGGTCGATCCACATGGGTTGATGAAGAAGGAACAGGAGTCGTTGAAGCCGCAACGATAGGCATTGCATGACTTTGCATCTTTAAAAGGAGAACGAGGCTTTGCAGTATATATGCTTCGACTTTGATGAGGTTTCTATGGGAGGGAAGAGTGTAGGATATGTGTGGTTATTTATAGGAAAAGGTGAATCATGTCAATTCATTATTAGACGATAACGGAAGGACTGACGGTTGTTGTGAAAATATTAAAGAAATTAAATAAATTATTTTAAAATATTTATATTTATCAATTTTTTAAACTAATTTATCTCTTTTATAAATTAATATATAATCTAATAATATATATAAATATTTTGAAGATATCATGTAATATATGTTATAAGTAAGTAATTTATTTAGGTTCTTTAATCTCTCTAAATTAGTTGAATGGATCTTATATTAAGCAATAGAGTCAATAACTCTTAATTAATTTGCTCATGGCACCTATAATCCAGTCTCCAAATATTTATAGACAAACAACAGGCCTCTTTGCCATGTTGTTAGCTAGAAAATCACATTCATACAAATTAAGATAAAACTTCTCCAGCATACATACATTATTGACCGTAAATCACATTAAAAGAGTAGTTTAAACTTCTAATCTAAATGGGCACGCTAACAACTTTAAACGTAAGAACTTTCATAGTACTACGCAATTAATTATAGGTTTAGGTACAAATTTATCCCTGAAGCTTTTTTGGTAGTAATGTTGCACTTTAGCATTAAAAAATTAATGATGAACGTCAATTTTTAACTTTCAGCATTAATTTTTTAATGAAATATAGCAACATTACTCTATTTTAAAACTTTTGAGGCAATATTGCTTCTGAAAAAAACTTTCAAGACAGTATTGCTTAATTGTGAGAGAAACCTTCTGTGGCAAATTTACATATTTACCCAACAATTATTCACAAATTTATCCGATAAGCCAATACTTTATTTAATTAATCCATCTATGATCTGTCTTAATCCTTCTTATTTTAATGAATCTACATATGCCCCTCTAGGGACTTGATCATCAATCAGCACAGATTAATTAAATTAATCAACATCAGATATGACGTTATATTCATTTACAATGTCATACACGGATAGTAATGGGTCAATTCTTCTCTAATTATCCTAATCTTTTTCTTTTTTGTATTTGACCGGTTCAACATTTTTCAAGGGGTAAAAATAGAGAACAGTACTGAAAAATGTGATATTGAACTCTCAATCATAACAAAAAGTCTTGGTTCTTTTTCAAAGTTCTAAAAATGTGTTATCCTTAAATATAATTAATGTTTTTATGCGGTCCTCAAATGTTACTCTTCCTTTTTATTCTTTTGGGAATATTAATGGGAAAAGTAAATAAGATATTTTTAATTTTTCTTAATTAAGAATCAGTTGGACCAGACCAGATCGGACACTCAAACCGGCCTAACCATCACTGTAGTTTTAATTAGAAGTTAAACCAGGTTTAGGTAACGTGAAAAAGATGGGAACGGTATACGAATCCAAAAGGGGCAAGTATTAGAGAAGAGGTTGGATGACTATGAGGTTGAAGGAAAAGTGAAGCAAAATTATAACTATTATAGTTAAAAAAAATAAGAAAATGTAAAGACTGCCATCAAGTTTTTTCTTCTGTCTGGAAAATTGGAAAGTCCAATTTTAAATTTTTAACAATTTTGTTTATTTTAATATTTCAAAAATAAATATCTCTTAAACTAGGTTTGTCAATATATTATGTTCATTTTAAATTAATTTAAAATTGTTGACATGAACTTTTTTATTGAACAATGAAAGCTGTGACTTACTAAAGTTTTCAGTTTAATATTGGGTTCAACTTTTAAAATATTTATTATTGGTGTCAAGCTGGGATTCATCAGGCAACAAAACGGATGTGTCCGACATTTGATTAAGCAGCAGCGAAAATGATATTTGATTAGTACCTTTCAAGACAGATAATGAATGACCTTATTTTAGAATTATAAATTATTAATTGATATTTTAAGTAAAACGACGAATTAAAGGTTTCAGAGAAATTTTTACGTGTAAACAAAGATGACCACGAGAGTTATCGCCACGTCCGTCGATATTCACTAGGCATTTTTTTCTATACAAAACGACGAATTAGATGTTGTAATTAAGTGATTCACATGCAATTTTCTTCTCTAATTTCTTTTATGTAATTATTTTAAGTTCTTTCATTGTGAGATTTTTGCAACACATGTTGTTCAATTTCACCTTCAAAATTAATATCAAACCCAAGCCTTGGAGCTTGGAGATCAAAGCAGCTGGCGTCAGTGCTTATATTATATTTGTAGAATTGTCGCACACAATAACTTTCACACTAATATCATGTAAATCAAGCACATTTTTGTTTTAATGCATAGTTTTCTGTCAAAAATTTAATACAGTCATTAACCATTTTCAACATATTTTATTGAAATAAGAAATAATATTAATTCTCATTAACTCTACTTTAAAATTTAATAATTTTTTTAGATTTACCCTTATTTAATATATACACTTTTAAAATAAAAGGCAAATAGGATTAGAAGAGTATAAATGAGTACCACCAACATCGCCTCTTCATTGGCTGAACCATGCTCCTCAAGTGATCTCTATAAACACATAACAACAACTTTATATGTATAAATTAATAAATTTAGTTGGGCAAAAAAATTAATAAAGTTAGTTAGAATTAGTTTGGATGGTTTAATTTGATTAATTATTTAAGAAATTTTGTAAACTAAGACCGAGGGATCGTATTGAAATAACAATAATTTACTCCAACAATGAAGTTATATTTAAAAATGTTTAGCTCGTACATTTTAACAGATGAGCCATGTGTGGTATAATTTTATAATTTATCTTTTAAAATATTTATATGTATTATTAAATTATATATCAGTTTATAAGTCAGAAAAATTAATTTTAAAAAATAAACATATTCTCTTAATTTGTTCTAAAATGTTAAATAACTCTTATATTAAAAGTCAGAGGTAATATTGCGTTAATTTCAGCCGAAAAAAATATATGCTAATGGCTTGTGCGTTAGTTCATTTAATTAGAAAATACTGCCTATAATGAATTCTTTTTTTTTTCCAATTATAATGAATTCTTTTTTTTTCCAATTATAATGAATTCAATATATGAACTCTGAAGCAATCCAAAGATGAGATTCCCATTTTCATTGAGATTTTATTTATTTATTTATTTATCCTAAATGTGTGTGCGCGCGCGCGCGCGCCTAATAATGCAGGGGTGCTGTTCAAGTCGGGCAGGCCATATTTGAATATATACTCTTGCATTCATTATGCATATTTATGTTATGATCTAAAATTTTTATGATTAAATTAAATGGTTAAGTCAGGCCAAAAAGACACTTAATGGTTAAGACCCTAAAGCAGAATTATAGATGCATCTTTCAATTATTTTGATCTCAATGAACATTTTTTCTTTGAGAAATTATATGACATTATTTTGCTCATTTAATGAATAGAAGATTGGTGGCGTTGATTATATTGAGATTGCAAATATATTAAAAAACTATGGGGAGATTAATTAATTGCGTGGACGTATGAAAGAAGCAGTGTGAAGATTGGTGACGTTGATTATATTGAGAGGTCTGAAGCACATGCAGCTCATGAGTGTTTACTAAACATAATAAACGTGAAACACTTTCTCTGCTCATTTAATGAATAGATACATATACATATATATATAAACATTTATTCTTAAATAAGTCTCGGTTAACTTCTTTTTAGAAGATTAAGGATATAGTTCAAGTTTTGAACCCATATATATAACATCAGTTTATAAGTAAGATAAATTAGTTTTAAAAAAGAATTATAAATAAATCAAGTTATTTAGCCTTCTTAATATCCCAAGAAATTCAACTGAGACTCGTATTAAAGACCGAATGTAGTACTATATAATTATGGTAAAATTAACTTGTCAAGAACAATTAGCATAACCCTTTCTTACAATGAGCTAGTCCACTAAAAGAACAACTATTTACTTAGGAGGAAGCTTTAACGTTACGTTGTTCATATGAGAAATTTAATAATGTGATTTTTAAATAAATTTCTTCTCACTACAATGTAAATATAATCAAAAGAGTGTGCATTCAGAGTTTGAAACTGATAACCCTTAATTTGAGTCATCCCTTTACTTGTAAATTCAAAAATGCACATGCTCTAGAACCACAATTAACTATTAACAGTGTATGGGAGGAATTGTAGTTTGAAAATAGATGGTATGAACTGCAATAGATTCGTTTTCTCAAGTATTTTTCATTTCCTTTTCATCTTTTTTCAATTAACTTTCTTACCCACAGAGAGTTTACTTGTGAATTAACTTTCTTAAATGTGTCACAAATTAATTTTTACCACAAATGCCCCCAATGTATAATCTTATAGCATAGTATCTACTACTCTTTTATTTATATTTATAAGTCAAATCCAATATATTTCATAGACCAAAAATATCATAAACTTCATTAATTTGATCTGTCTTAAAATTTAAAATATTTCAACTTTATTCCTATTTAAAAGTATTTATTTGTGTGTTAATTATTATATTATATGTATGATCAGTTTATAAATCATATAGATTAGTTTGAAAAATGAAAGATATAAATACTTTAAAATAATTTATTTAACTTCTTTAATTAATTTCTTCAAAAAACAAAATCAAGTGGCTTTTACATTAAGTACCGGAGTTAGTATACAAGAGCGGAAGGGAAGGGGTTAGTATTAGATAATATTCTCTAACGTAATTAATCACTTTTATTATATTCTTTCATGCCTCAAACAAAAGGAAACCACAATGTACAAACATCAATCCCTGAACAAATATATAATAAAAGTGCTTAAGGAAAGCACGCAGTACAAACTTCAATCCCTAAACAAACATATATAGTAATCTGGTATAGATTGCTATAGCAGCACCCACTATTCGATCGACAAACCCAGGAAAAAGTTACACGCACACAAATATATCCATATCACCATCAAATTTTTTACAACAGTGCACAATATATATAGTAAAGTGACAAGTGTTATTGTATAGAATATATAAAGCTACGTCGTCGTCGTCACGGCTAAATGGGGATGGGATCCAGAAGGAGTTGGACGATGTATTGCTTGAGGGAGTCGCCATTGGTGTATCTGTCTTGTAGGTCTTCATACACAAGCTCGCACACTCGACCCACATTGACGACACAGTCAAGAACAGACTTTGGGACATCGTGTGGACTGTTCAAACACCCTTAATTAATATCCTTCCTCAAATTCTTGACGTCGTCGCTGATTATTTTGTAGGCTTCTTCCAGTGAAACACCATACTGCTTCATGCAACATTCCACTCTTGAAGCTACATGCTCTCTCTCCTGCTCAAACTACATGTCCGTCCAATTCAATAAACATAAAACTCCTCGTACTGTCTTCTTCCAATTTATGTTAGTACGTCGATAAAATAGTATCAAGCACCCTTATTTTATTTATGCTTTCGCTACTCTAAGGCATCAATAAGATTCGGATGTCATATGTGTAACCAAAAACTGAAATCAAAGGGTGCTTAATAGAGTATTGGATGCAAATGGAAAATACTATCAAGGCGTCGAATACTACTCACTCTGGTCTTATTTATAAGCGACATTCTCTCTTATAGGTTTGGTCATACATATAAGTAATAATTTTGCTTTGTCTTGAAAATTTAATATATTTTTTCCATTCTTACCAACAATTAATTAATTGTATATCTCTATCATCTTTTTCTCTAATCATCCTTTCATCTTTTTTTTTTCCTCATTCATTATCTCTCACACTCATCATTTTTATAAATAAGGGTATATGGTTGGAAAAAATTATATCTTTTACACATTCATTACTTTTAACTAATTTTAACTGCAACTTTTTTTTTGTGATTTATGCAGTAGTTACTTATTAAAATTACTGAAGGGATAACTTTATTCAATGGTATATGTATATGCATTATATATTGTATAAGCCAAGTGTTGTACCTTATGACTGGCCATGTCATCGACGAGTCTGCCAATAAGTGAGGCAGCTGTAACTATTTTGGGATTTCTGGAAAACAAATCACACACCTCTTTGGTTGCAAGGTTTGCGAGGGCGAGAAATGAAATTGTATGAAGAAGTAGAGTAGAAGATATAACTCCATTATCCTTGTACTCCTCATAGCTTGGCACGTACCCTTCTTTGCACCATTTTGCTTCCATCAAGTATGACTTGGCCAAGTCCACAATCTACAACCACAATATGTGTATATAGATGTGATTAACTAAGTGAAAGTAACGAATTATGTGTGTGTGTGTGTGTGTAACATCACGTATATGTGTTAAAAGTTAAGTTATAGTAATAGTCTTTACATCTTGTTTAATGTGTGGCATCACAACATTTGATGTCGCTTCTTTTGCAGTCATCGTCTCTATTTCACTGCACACTTGCACGGTTGCTTCAAACACCTCTTTCATGCACTCCGGAAGTGATTCAATGAGACTTTTATCCCATCTAACAATCATCAAATAATAAAATGTAATAATTATATATTATGTTATATATAGATAAATTCATGATTGATATAATACAATGCAAAATAACGATTTGTATGATTAATTTGATAAACCTGTGGATGGTCTCTATGAAGAGTTCAAGTTCTTCAAATGTGCCATAGACGTCATAGGTATCATCCAAAAAACCCGAAATCCAAATCAATTTGGTAGCTACCATTCTTGCTGTGCTGAATCGAGGCTCATAAGACAAAGCCAAAGGCCAAAAGTAGGACTCCACCAACCTATCTCTAGTATAAGGTACATTTATCGTCAACTCTGATTCTTTCCGCTACCTATAATATAAGTAAACAATAAACTTTATTTACTATTATATTTTGCACCTTCCTCAAATATCATCAACCTAGCGTAATGAATAGGGGTGCTACTCTAAGTTATTTTAAACTCTAGTCATTGAGTTATTTGGATATCTCTCCCTCTCTCTCTTTGTATATAGCCCTTTACTTACTTGGTGAGATTGCCAAGTTCTTGCTGATGCAGTTTCTGCAACATTGAAATCCAGTTTTGTAAAGTTGAGCAACATAATGTGATTTTGATAACTAGGATGTTGCTGCTGATAAAAAGACATGTAATGCCTTGCTTCTGTGCTACGTAACCTCTTATGTAGAGGCTACCTTAAGTAGTTGCTAACACGCACATTGAGATGAGGGCTCAATTAGTTGTTATCAACCAAGGATTTGAGGTGTGTAAGTGAAATGATGAACTTCATATCGAATGTTCTCTCCATGAACCTGAAATTGCACAGCTTCATACAAGGCCAACATCTTTGCACGTCTTCATCATCTTTCATCAGATCTTCATTCTTATTAAACCTTCCCTTGAAGTAGTCCTCGAATCTCTCAAATACATCTGTTTCATAGATAGTGAAAGTGCTTGAAATGATAAAAGGCTAGCTCTTCTAATTAAACAACGCAACTTTTATAATATTGAGAAAAATTCTCTTATATCATCACATATAGACCAAATTGGTGAAAGAACTGAAGGTATATAATCATCATGTAAGTCATATCAAATAGGCTTAAACTATTATGATAGAAATACAAACTTAATATATATATATATATATATCTCAATTTCACTAAAGATCTAATAGCAAATATATATGTATGATATTGACGAAGTTTGAAAATATCAGATGAAACGGGATATCCATGTTGCCTTAGCAATCGGAAGAGCAAAGCAAGAGAATGAAGATTATCATCTCCAATGTTGTTGTTCGTATAGATTCTGTGAATGTTTGCCAATGTTTCTTCAATTTCATGTTGGAAGTGATAGGAAACTCCCAAACGTTGGACCCAATCAATCAAGTTGAGCTTTTGTGAAACACTCTGATCATCATCGTCGGAAGATAAAATAAGCATCTTTAGTTTCTCTTTCAGGACCTTATGTTCCATGTTGTCATCAACTCCCTAAAAAATCACAGCAAAATGTATCTTTCATACGCCCCAATCAGATTTAACTTAACACTATATGAACATCAGACGGGTAATTTTAACACGCATGTTTGATACCCAAAATAAATAAATAGAAAAAAAACTGACTAGATAGATAAAATACCTTAGATTCAGAAGCATATGGAAGAAACATACTGCCCCAAATGTCTGGAGTGAAATTGACACATTTTCTTGTGTTGTTGTCATGATGAGGAGATGATGCTGCAACAGACATTGCTGCTTCCAATATTTCGGAACTCATGATGAATTGCCTTTAATGATAGAAATGAATTAAGCGTCTGGTGATATGCAAAATGGTGATATGAATCTCCAAATATTTATAGACAAAACACCACGTTTAACGTAACAACTTTCTAATAGGAATCTAAAGGGCAATTATGTTAATTCGAGTAGATATATTGCTTGACATTCAACTACCAAGAAGGGCATATGGAAGATAATTAAATCTTTTTATTTTTATTTTCTATGTAATTTTATTATTTAAAAAAATGTGTTATCTTGTATTCAGTGGATTGTTAGGAAGATATGATCAATCTTTTAAATATTTTGAATCATCTTAAGGATCTTTATTAGGATATATTATTAATTTATCTTTTAAGATATTATTTTGTGTGTGTATGAGTACCAATTAGGGATTATAACATCCTAATTCTTATATTAGGATTTAATTATGGTTAAGAATGAATTAATTAGGATAAATAAATTTATTCGGTAAGTGTTAATAGAAAATGAAAATAAAATAAAAAAGTAAATATATATATGTAATTATATATATAGGAAAAATAAAGAAGAGAGAGTCAGATTGCGAGCAAAGCTTATATGTTGTTAAAAAAAAAAAAGGAGAGAGCTTTCGTGAACAGCAATGAGATAGGGAAGGGAGATGAGATGAGAAGAGGTTGAGTGTAAAGAAGAAAACAAAGAAAAAGAAGAAAACAAAAAAAGTAGAAGATGAAGCGTAGGACAGGCAAGTTGAGGGTATAATAAATACCCCACCCAATTGTGATTTCCAGCAGAGAGGGAGAGCTTTAAACTTATGCATTTAGGATTATTTAGATAGGCAGTATGACTTCTTTTTATTAAATTTCATTCATAATAGTTGTCTTAAATATTTTTCTTCTTTCTAATGATGGTAATATTATACTAATTAGATGATATTTTTGGATTTAAATTTTTTCAATTGGAGTTTTATTAACAAGAGATCATATATTAGTAGAGTGATTTCTATTATTAATTTCTACGTGAGTAGAATTATTTATTTGTTCTAAAATTGAATGGTATGTTGGAATCAGATATGCGGTTAAGCATGAGGTTGAAGGAAAAGTGAAGCAAAATTATAATTATTATAGTTAAAAAAATAAGAAAATGGAAAGACTGCCATCAAGTTTTTTCTTCTGTCTGGAAAATTGGAAAGTCCAATTTTAAATTTTTAAAAATTTTGTTTATTTTAATATTTCAAAAAAAAAAATATCTCTTAACCAGGTTTGTCAATATTATGTTCATTTTAAATTCATATAAAATTGTTTACATGTACTCTTTTATTGACAATGAAAGCTGTGACTCACTAAAATATTCAGTTTAATATTGGGTTCAACTTTTAAAATATTTATTATTGGTGTGAAGCTGGGATTATAACCATAAATTAACAAGTCAAGTTAAATTATTCATCACTAAACAAAACAGATGGGTCCAACCACTAGTAAAATCAGACTAATAAATCCATGAGTATTTTCATAGCGAAAGAGATAAGCAAGAGAATCTGCCATTTTTGTGATCACATGCTTGGTTTGCAGGGAAAATGACATTTGATTAGTACCTTCAAGACAGATAAATTAATAACTTTATTTAACAATTACGAATTGTTATCTGAAATTCTATATAAAACGAAGAATCAAAAGTTGATGGAAAATTTTTTATGAGTAAACAGAGATGACTATGTGAGTCATTGCCACGCCCGTCAATACTCAATATATATAATGTTCATTTAATTAAATCAAAACAATAATTAAATCGTACAGCAAATTTTAAATAATTTTGTATCATCCCACTTGAAAAATCAACTTATTACTACAACATTTGTGCAATCAACTATATATATTGTTTTCACATGGTTTCTTCATTATTCAATACTCTTTATAACTAAAAGCATCGTGTTCATGTCTGTAATGCAATTTGAACAATTCAAAATCTACTCTAGACAATTTAGAGTCTTAAAATTATTTCATCTGCAATTTTTTTAAAAAGAGACAGTTATAATGTTTTTTATTTAAATTATGTATCTGTCAAAGTGTGATCTTAATACTTTTTTATGGATATGAAATTTTCAATGAAAATACTTTAGTCTAAAATGTGAAAAGGAGAAAGCCGTAATCAAGTTTTAACTTGTCTTTTATCATATTCCTCATTTTCAAAGTCAAATGTTACTACTATTTTATGCACAAATTTGAGAAAGTCAAGAGTAGTAATACATGTTTTAAAGAGAGAAGAACGTATATGACTTGTGAGGATGTTTATTTTTCTTTGGGAAATTTCTCAAACTTTAATTTGTTGGACTAGCTCATTATATGCTTCACGTGCATTTTTCTTCTCCGATTCCTCGTACAATGTGTTATTATTTTGATTTGCAATTTTTGAACGTAATTCGTAGACTGAGATTTTTGCAACACCTATTTGTTCAATTTCACCTTCAAAATTAATATCAAACTCAAGCCTTGGAGCTTGGAGATCAAAGCAGCTAGCGTCAGTGCTTATATTATATTTGTAGAATTGTCACACACAATAACTTTCATACTAATATCATGTAAATCAAGCACATTTTTGTTTTAATGTATAGTTTTCAGTCAAAAATTTAATGCAGTTGTGAACCATTTTCAACATATTTTATTGAAATAAGAAATAATCTTAAATCTCATTAATTCTAATTTAAAATTTAATAATTTTCAACTTTACCTTTTTTAATGTATACACTTTTAAAACAAAGTTAGGTAGAATTAGTTGGGCAAAAAAATTAATAAAGTTAGGTAGAATTAGTTGGGCAAAAAAATTAATAAAGTTAGGTAGAATTAGTTAGGGTGGTTTAATTTGATTAATTAGTTATGAGATTTTATAAACTAAAACCGGAGAGGGTGGCAACCATGGAGCCGCCATATTATTAGGCATATACATAGTGGCGGAGCCACCCTTTGCTGAGTGTGCGCAATTGCCTCCACTCAATTTTTTTGTATGCATGTAAATTATTATTAGATTTTTATTATGCACCCACTGATTGTTAAAATTTGAATCCACTCAAATTATCTATATTTGTAAGTCTGTTGTCATTTACTTGAAAATAAAAAATTACCCCCACTGTCACAGGGTCCTGGCTCCACCACTGCATATACACACATATATTTAGGTTTATTTATCCTATATATATAAATGTGTGTGTGCGCCTAATAATGCAGGGGTGTTGTTCAAGTCGGGCAGGCCATATTTAAATATATACTCTTGCATGCATTATGCATATTTATGTTATGATCTAAAATTGTTATAATTAAATTAAATGGTTAAGTCAGGCCAAAAAGACACATATTGGTTAAGACCCTAAAGCAGAATTAGTTTTCATTCGAAATTATCGATGCGTCTTTCAATTATTTTTATGCCAATGAACATTTGTTCTTTGAGAAATTATATGACATTAATTTACTGCCTGTAAGTGTCAAAATGATGAAATTGAAGTACTTTTTGAATATTGCAAATATATAAAAAAAACAATGTGGAGATTAATTAATTGCGTAGACGTATGAAACAAGCGGTGTGAAAATCGTGTGGCATTAATTCGGTCCGTTTGGAAACGCAGTAGAGAAATACTTTTACTCAAATCGAGATAAATATACGAAGAGATTATCTCATTTTAGAAAAAAAATAATGTTAAACTTACATTTAACTTTTAAAAACGTTCTAAAACAAGCACATTATATTGAGACGTCTGAAGCACATGCAGCTCATGAGTGTTTACTGAACCTAACAAACGTGAAACACTCTCTCTGCTCATTTAATGAATATATATATTTATATATATGAGTTCAAAATTTGAAATATAAATATTTATTCTTAAATAAGTCTCAGTGAACTTCTTTTTAGAAGAATAAGGACTTAGTTCAAGTTTTGAACTCATACATGTATAAATCATCAGTTTATAAATCAGATAAATTAATTTTAAAAATAACGATAAATAAATCAATTGATATCAAAAATCAAATGTAGTACGCCAAGAACAATTTATTTGGGAGGAAGCTTGACGTAAATGTTCATGTGAAAATTTAATAATGTAACTTTTAAATAAAATAAATAAATTTCTTCCCTCTACCATGTAAATAAAACCAAAAGAGTGTACATTCAGAGTTTGGAACTGATAACCCTTAATTTTAGTCATCCCTTTACTTGTAAATTCAAAATGCATACTCCTAAGTCACAATTAAGTATTAACAGCGTATGGGATACAATGCACTTGGAAAATAGATGGTATGAAATGCAATAGATTCATTTTCTTAAGTCATTTTGTCTTTTTTTCAATTTTCAAAGAAACAAAATACACACCCAAAGGTTATTTTTCCATTTATGCGGCACAAATACTCTCTGTCTTCAAAATTATATATGATATGTGAGAAATCATATACTCATGTATAGTTTTATTTATAAATTATGTTCAACATGTTTCATGCAAAATAAAAGAAAACATTAAACATTTTAACTCTATCTTAAAATTCAATAAATTTCAAACTTTATCCAATATATATTATAACCAAAGAACAAAATTAATAGAATTATAAATGAAGGATAAGGTCATACATTCGAAAGAAAATTTTAAAGAATTAACTTAAAAATAGGATAAAAAATTTATCCTATCTCTACTCTATATATGTTTAGAGAACAATATCATATGTCAATTAAAAATTTACATTTTAATTCAAATAAAAACCTTGTATATAGACACTTTTTTTCGATAAATAATTTTTAGGAAAGGGGTTGGGCTCACCCACGATCCAAGGTCAGGGCCCCTAACTCATGATCCACTGGGGTCTGTCCCTGTGGGCACGGAAGCAAGCCAAGTAAGCCCTTTCATCAGAACTGGCCATACAGGTAGAATCACCCAGCTTCACTAAGTTGCGGAGATGCCTCTCCAAGCGTCGCGACTGGAGCCACAACAAAGTGACCTTCCCCGGGATCGAACTCTCCCTTTTAGGTGAAAGTGTTGACCCAATCCCTTCGCCAGTTGAACCCACAGACTATGGGTTGTATATAGACACTTTCATCGTGAATATAGAAAAATACATGCTCCAGAGTCAAATGGGCCGATGAATTACCCAATAGCCCCAAACCCAGGCCCAATTCTTCTGTTTTCTTCTGTCTTGATGAAATGATCTAAAGATCCAATACCGATTAAACAATGGTATTTGCCAGCCACCGCACGCACATTCAATAGCAGAAATTAATCACAAACATCACTTTGACGAGAATGAAATACATGATAGATTAGGAGAAACTAGAAATAAATCGAATAGCTAATATATCATTTGGATTAATGGTAGAAACCATTTTTTAATGTTATTTACTATTTTTGATATAAGTATATGAATGAATTTCTGCAATGACTTGTATGAACGCGCTTCTATTAGGGGTGGGAAACGGGTTGGACCCGCCAATAAACCAAAAATTGGCGGGTTTGAGCTAGCAAAATGCCAACACGTCTCACCTAACCTGCTGGTTGGTGGGCCTTTTTAAAAATTTTAAAAATAATATATTTTATATTGTTTTACCTTTTTTATCTCAATATTTTTTATAAAAAAACATTAAATTCTATATTTTAGGATGTACAATACTAATACATTCAAAAATAATATAAAATATTTTATTTTATCATATCAACTTTCTAAATACTATACTTAAAATTATAACAAAACATTAATACTTATATTTTTTTAAAACTCGAATAATGTCATTATTGAAAATTATTGGTGGGAGGATGATCATGTAACTATGCAGTTTTATTGGCTAAAAAATAGAAAAATAGAAGTTTAATTTTTTTAATAATTATTTGGCAGGTTAGCGTGCCACCAAAAGTAGGCTCAGACTGTTAGGGACAGCCAACCCCACCAACTCGCTGACCAGTACAGGCCAACCCACAATCCGTAGGTTAGCCGGTAGCTTCTATAACAATCCATAGGTTAGCCGGTTAGCCAGTACAGGCCAACCCACAATCTCGTGATCACATAAAACTCTGTTGTAGTTCCATGTGACAAGTTAAATCTACTTGTACCGTGACTACCATTTCAATTTAAAAAAACATATAAAGGCAGAGATTTTGACCAAAGATAGAGTCAAGCATGTTAGGAAACTCATCTCTTAGTTGGCCAAATATGTTTATATCACAATAACACATCATTTAAACAGTAATCTTATTTAGATGGCCCTAGATTGTGAATTTAATCCTAAAATCTATCAACTTACCCACAGAGAGTATATTTGTGAATTGACTTTCTTAAATGTGTCACAAATTAATTTTTCCCACAAATGCCCCCAATGTATAATCTTATACCTCATAGTATCTACTACTCTTTTAGTTATATTTATAAGTCAAATCTAATATGTTTCATGGACCAAGAAGAATATAAACTTCATTAATTCTGTCTTAAAATTTAGCAACATTTCAACTTTATCTTATTTAAAATTATTTATTTATGTGTACTAATTATTAGATTATATATATGTCTGTTTATAAGTCAGATGGATTAGTTTGAAAGAAATGACATATACAAATACTTTAAAACAATTTATTTAACCTCCTTAATTAACTAATTTCTTCAAAAAAACAAAAATCAAGTGGCTTTTGTATTAAGTACCGTAACTAGTATATAAGAGCGGAAAGGAAGGGGTCAGTGTTAGATAATATTCTCTAACATAATCACTTTTGTTATATTCTTTCATGCCTCAAACAAAAGGAAACCACACAGTACAAACTTCAATCCCTAAACAAATAGATAATAAAAGTGCTTAAGGAAACCACGCAGTACGAACTTCAATCCCTAAACAAACATATATAGTATTCTGGTATAGATTGCTATAGTAGCATGCACTATTCGATCGAAAAACCCAGGAAATAGCTACACGCACACAAATATATCCATATATATTAAAATGACAAATGTTATTGTATAGAATATATAAAGCTACGTCGTCGTCGTCACGGCTCAATGGGGATGGGATAGAGAAGGAGTTGGACAATCTATTGCTTGAGGGAGTCGCCATTGGTGAATCTATCTTGTAGGTCTTCATACACAACCCCTCACACTCAACCCCTCGTTGACGACTCAGTCAAGAACAAACTTTGGGACATCGTGTGGCTTGTTCAAACACTCTTCATTATTATCCTTCCACGAATCCTTGACATCGTCACTGATTATTTTGTAGGCTTCTTCCAGTGAAACACCATACTGCTTCATGCAATATTCCACTCCTGAAGCTATATGCTCTCTCTCCTGCTCAAACTACATGTTCGTCCAATTCAATAAACATAAAACTCCTCGTACTGACTTTTTCCAATTTATGCAAGTACGTGGATAAAATAGCATCAAGCACCCTTATTTTATTTGTGCTTTCGTCACTCTAAGGCATCAATAATAAGATTAGGATGTCAAAGGTAACCAAAAAATGAAATCAAAGGGTGCTTAATTAATAGAGTGTTGGATGCAATTGGAAAATACTATCAAGGTGTTTGATACTACTCACTTTGGTCTTATCTATAAGGGACATTCTCTTATGGGTTTGGTCCTATATACAAGTAATACTTTTGCTTTGTCTAAAAATTTAAAATATTTTTTCCATTCTTACCCACAATTTTAATAAATTGTATATCTCTATCATCTTTTTCCCGAATCATTCTCTCATCTTTTTTTTTCTCATTCATTATCTCTCACACTCATCATTTTTATAAATAAGGGTAAATGGTTGGAAAAAATTATATCTTTTACACACACATTACTTTTAACTAATTTTAGCTGGGACTTTTTCTTTTGTGATTTATGTAGTAGTTACTTATTAAAATAACTGAAGGAATAACTTTATTCAATGGTATATATGTATATGCATTATATATTGTATAAGCCAAGTGTGGTACCTTATGACTGGCCATGTCATCGAGGAGTCTGCCAATAAGTGAGGCAGCTGTAACTATTTTGGGATTTTTGGAAAACCTATCACACACCTCTTTGGTTGCAAGATTTGCTAGGGCGAGAAATGAAATTATGTGGAGTGGTAGAGTAAAGGATATAAATCCATTATCCTTGTACTCCTCATAGCTTGGCACGTACCCTCATTTGCACCATTTTGCTTCCCTCAAGTATGACTTGGCCAAGTCCACAATCTACAACCACAATATGTGTATATAGATGTGATTAACTAAGTGAAAGTAACGAATTATATATGTGTGTAAATAACATCATGTATGTTAAAAGTTAAGTCATAGTAATGGTCTTTACATCTTGTTTAACGTGTGGCATTACTACATTTGATGTCCCTTCTTTTGCGGTCATCCTCTCTATTTCACTGCACACTTGCACGACTGCTTCAAACACCTCTTTCATGCACTCCGGAAGTGATTCAATGAGACTTTTATCCCATCTGATGATCATCATCAATAATAAAAAATAATAATTATATATTATGTCATATATAGATAAATTCATGATTGATATAATCAATGCCAAATAATGATTTGAATGATTTATTTGGTAAAACTTGTGGATGATCTCTGTGAAGAGTTCAAGTTCTTCAAGTGTGCCATAGACATCATAGGTATCATCTAAAAAACCTGAAATCCAAACCAATTTGGTAGCTATCATTTTTGTTGTGCTGAATTAAGGCTCATAAGACAAAGCCAAGGGCCAAAAGTAGGACTCCACCAGCCTATCTCTAGCATAAGGCACCTTTATCGTCAACTCTGATTCTTTTCCTCCACTTGTAACATAAATAAACAATAAACTTTAGTTACTATTATATTTTGCACCTCCCTCAAATATCGCCAACCTAGCGTAATGAATAGGGGTGCTACTCTATGTTATTTTTCACTCTAGTCTTTGAATTATCTGGTTAATTATCTTTCCCTCTCTCTTTGTATAGCCCTTTACTTGGTGAGATTGCCAAGTTCTTGCTAGTGCAGTTTCTGCAGCATATGGAATCCAGTTTTGTAAAGTTGAGCAACATGGTGTGATTATGAAAACTAGAATATTGTTGCTGATAGAAAGATGTGTAATGCCTTGCTTCTATCCTACGTAACCTCTTATGTAGAGGATGCCTTAAGCAGTGGCTGAAACGCGCACTAAGATGAGGGCTCAATTGGTTGGTAACCAAGGATGTAAGGTGTGTGTAAGTGAAATGATGAACTTCATCTAGAATGTTCTCTCCATGAACCTAAAATTGTGCAGCTTCATACAAGGCCAACATTCCTTCCATATCGTCATCATCTTTCGTCAGATCTTCATTCTTGGACCTTCCCTTGACGTAGTCCTTGAACCTCTCAAATACATCTGTTTCATAGATAGTGAAAGTGCTTGAAATGAGAAAAGGCTAGCTCTTCTAATTCCACAATGCAACTTTTATAACATTAAGAAAAATTCTCATATATCATCACATAGACCAAATTGGTTAAAGAAATGAAGGTATATAATCATCATGTAAATCCTATCAAATCGGCTTAAACTATTATGAAAGAAATACAAACTTAATATTATACACACATATATATATCAATCTGACTAAAGATCTAATAGCAAATATATATAATATTGACAAAGTTTGAAAATACCAGATGAAACGGGATACCCATGTTGCCTTAGCAATCGGAAGAGTAAAGCAAGAGAATGAAGATTATCATCTCTATTGTTGTTGTTGGTATAGATTCTGTGAATGTTTGCCAATGTTTCTTCAATTTCATGTTGGAAGTGATAGGAAACTCCCAAAAGTTAGACCCAATCAATCAAGTTTTGCTTTTGTGAAACACTTTGATCATTGTCGTCGGAAGATAAAATAAACATCTTTAGTTTCTCTTTCAGAACCTTATGTTCCATGTTGTCATCAACTCCCTGAAAAATCACAGCAAAATGTATCTATCATACGCCCCAACCAGATTTAACTGAACACTATATGAACATCAGACGGGTAATTTTAACATGCATGTTTGATACCCAAAATAAATAAATAGAAAAAACTAACTGGATAGATAAAATTTGTACCTTAGATTCAGAAGCATATGGAAGAAACATATTGCCCCAAATGTCTGGAGTGAAATTGACACATTTTCTTGTGTTGTTGTTATGATGAAGAGATGATGCTGTAACTGGAATTGATGATGAAATGCCTGTAATGATAGAAATGAATTAAGCAACATGAACAGAAACTAGAGAAAAGCAAGCAAAATACGGACTGGTTGTGATCAATTTAAAAAGAAGCTGTTGATGCGACTTTCTCTCTTGGGTTTTTGTCAATTTTCCTTTGCGTGTATGGAGGACACATGTCAATGCAAGAATCCCCCCGGATAGATAAGGCAAACTTTCAAATTTATCAGTTAGCAACATGTAGCATAGGTGAGGTGGCATATATGTGGCAACAAATCTTTAGCGATGACTTGTCTCCTCCAAAAGTCTTACAGCAGCGACTTTTTATACTTTATCATTGTTGAAAGTCAATTTTTTGTAGTGCATAT
>JANTPZ010130642.1:0-33571 GCA_025593235.1 Vachellia pachyceras
GCAACTTGGAGAGAAGCAGCGGAGAAGGAGGCTGTGTAGAATATATAGAGAAGATGATATAATAATGGCCATTCATTATAATGAAAGAGAAGACACAACTTTGGTTGGCTTAGTGTGAAAACACTATACTGGTATATTTTAGATTCCAAAATGGAATCTAAGACATTAGATTCCAAAAACTTCTCTCACTATCCAAGCTTGTCAAAAGTAAGTGCTTGTTTGGGAACTCCGTTGGAAAAATGAATTTTACAGATTTCGAGTCATTTTGGGAATTTCGAGATGGTTTTATGGATTTTAAGATAGTTTTTATGGATTTCAAAATGATTTTTACAGATTTCGAGATGGTTTTATCTTGGTTTACGTGCACCGTTAGGAAGAATGGCTTCCCAAACAAGCGCTAAATTGGTACATCAATGCATTCTAATAAAACATAATGCATTAATAGAATAGATTTATGGTAGAATGTTTTTCTTTCAGTTTTTTTCTCCTTTTTTCTTTCTAAGATATTAGCAATCACTCCCTTTCTTTGACTAATTTGTAAATATTAAGATAATTTATTAAATGATTTATTTGTAATAAATATTTATTGTTTTTTTTTTGAAATACCATTTTTACGAAGCTTTCTCATAGAATGATAGGAAGTTTTTGTATATCTTATATATCAAACCCCACAACTTTGAGCGTGCATGGTGGATGATAAAAGAAACTAATATTGGTCGCCTTTTTGTTATTTTTTCTTTTGTTTTACTCTCGTAAGCAAGGTACGGGAACTCGGGTTGGTGATTAAACCGGTCAAGACAGTGGGTCAGATCGGAGTCAAACCGTGAGTCATACCGGTGAGAAATAAAAAAAACAAAAAATATATTTTAATATTCTAAAATTGCAAAATTGAAAATTCTAAAAATTAAATAGTAAATTAATTAAATCCATGCAATTCAAACTTGAAAATTCATCCTCATAAAAATATTGAAGGTGAAGGAAAGTAGAGTTTAACTTGGTTTCCACAATGGATGAGATCAGGTGAGAATGGAGCAAGTGCGGGCGAGTGCATCAGCATAACAAAGGGTGAGAAACAATCAACCATTTTCAAGCATGGAAACCACGTGGCATAATATCACCGGCAGCTATAGAAAATAAACACTCCATGCTGTAGTACTCAAGCAGTCCCTTTACTTCGAAAATTGTAAAACGAAGCCAAAATCCTTCGCGCAACATTCAATCCTGTAAAATCAAATATCTGTCTTCCACTTCTTTCTTTCACCATTCTTGGGGTTCCTTCCACTTCTCACTGATGATTCCAAATCCCATTCACAACAAAACCACCACCAGACCCATCAAAAACCCCGTTCCTCTCCATCTTCCTCGTCTTCTTCTTCTTCTTCGGGCAATCTCCCGCAAGATCTGCCTCTGCACTTTTGCATCCAAGCCGCCTCTGCCATGGTCAAGTTCGAAGCCTAGCAGCCCTTGTAAGAATCGTCTAGGTCGGAGGAGTCGACGGAGAATAAATCTGTGAAATAGGTAGGTGAGAGTGACAATGGCAGGAGGGAGGATGTGAAATCTGGATATAAGACTTGTTCTAGATTTTTTCCCTTTGGTCGACTGTTAAAATATGGATCTGTGAAATTTGGATCTTTCTGTCTTCTTGATGCAATTTCTGATAATACTCTTGCAATTTCTAGACATTTAACCTGGAGAAAAATGTAACTCGGTCGACCCGCCCCACTCGGCGGGTCGACCGAGTCATGGCCGGGTTACCCCGAGTCATGGCCGATTCACCAAGTCGACTATGACTCGAGGTTGTCAGTTAACTCGGACCGATTTTCCTGCTGAGTCGCCGAGTCACGGGCTGACTCGATGAGTCGGTCCGAGTTCGCCCGAGTTCGCTAACCATGCTCGTAAGTAAAGGTATTGGTATCATTAAAAAAATTAATACGGATATTTTTAGAGGAAAAAATCAATTTGGTCAATAAATTAGATTGAGATCTTACATGAAAAAAATCCCATTTGAACAGTTACAGCTCAATTACTATGCTTTTTGAAAAAAAAAAGATTTCGAGATGTTTTTTGTTTTGACTAATGTATCTGTTGGAAAAACGAGATTCCCGAACATGCATACTATTTTTGGGCTTCCTCGTTGAATGTTGGACTTCATGCCACCCAATATATGAACCTGACCCCACGTTGATCTATTATTGTCTCAAAACCGTGGGAAAGAATGCATTTTATTCAAAATGCATTTATGTTTGAATAAGTTTTAGATTCAAATGGCATTTATTCTTTTAAAAATGGATTTTTTTGCTCAAAATATATTTTAAATAAACGGGGTACCAAACACTAGAGTTTATAAGTTAACTAATTTTTGGGGTAAAAAATACACTTTGAACCTAAAAAAGTTGTTAACAAATACAAGTACATATCTCTCCTCCCCTTTAAATTTTTTTTTTTGGTGGGAGTTTGGACACTGTGCTTAGTTCATCAGCCTTATTCAGAATATGAACCAGCGCCACATGTGGTGCTGGCAGATTCATCAGCAAGTTTTCTTTGGATTTCCTTCGCCTTCCGTCCTTTCAGGTACTTCCCATTAATTTGTCTTCCTTCCCCATTTAATGGATACGTTTAATTCAATCATTGTTTTAGCACAGGACATTCACATTAATTTTAGATTTAGATTTTATTATTTAAAAATATTAGATTAATTTTATTTTAAATTTTATACCCATTAAAATAATTTTTTATAAAAATTAATTAAAAAAATCAGATTTAAACATTCTGAACGATCCAAATCTATCAGTTCGAACCAACTCAACACTTCAACTAACACGTTAGCTACTTCCGTGTGAAAACCAAGACTTTTCAATGTTTGAACATTTGATTGCTTACGAAACAGTGACTTTAGTTTGTGGTCCCCTAACACTTGAGAAGCCTATATATTTATATATATATAACTTCATAAATGTTTATATTAAGAAATTAAAATAAAAAATATTAACATTACCGTTGAATTGTTGGTTTCTTAGATTTGGGTTTTAACAATGAATTTCTTATTAAATTAGAGTGTGTATGATATACTTAATAATCCTTCAGTCTTCCCCATCCTTTTATGTAATTTAAGAGATGAATAGCTAGTTTTTAATAATAAAAAAATGAAGGTTGAACAAAAATAATAATAAGAAAATGTACTTAAAATTAATTGAATTAATAAATATGTTACAATTTTTTTTAAAAAATACCAACATTTAGTAATTAGTAATTAGCTTATGCCTTTTAATAATTAATCTCATTAATAAATATTTCTCTAATCCTATTTATAATTCACTTGCCATATATTTCATACCGACAAAAAATAACCTTAAGCCTCAATTTTCAATTATGTTACTACTTAATATACAATATATCTATGAAAATAAAGTTAATATAATAATTAGACAACATTATAATTATACATTTATATAAAAACTTTTCTCTCTTTCCATATGAATGAAACTAAAACAAACGTCCATGTAAATAAGATCACAGTGCACTCTTTTTACTGAGGATATAATAGAAAATTAAAAAATATCAAGTCAAGATTTTTGTTTCTTATAAATAGAATAAAAAACTTAAAAAATACTTTCTTGTAGAAATAATCCAATTAAAATAACATATGTGGTGAATAATGTCTTTCCATATTTTTACATTACATATAATACATTTTCTAACAAGTATTGTGTCCGTTTGGTAAAGCTTATCAACCCCTTAAAAGCACATTCAACAGTGTTTTTCCGCAAAACGAGACAGCCTCCTCCATATATTTATCTCGACTTGTGTAAAATTATTTCTCTACCGCTTTTTCAAACGGACACATTATATACTTATATATATAATATAGCTGAGCTAAACCCCAGTACGTTTGTATATAAAAAAAGAATTGTATAACAACTATACAAGTATTATATAACACTAAATATGGATAAAATTTATCATCAAATCCCAAATAGAGTAAATTTAATACTGGGTCCTAAATAGAGAAATTAATGAATAAAAGATATTAAAGATTGATAAAATTATCATCAGGTCCCAACAGTAGCTGGTCTAATTGTCAATAACAACAGAACCAGTTACTGTTGGGATCTGATGGTAATTTTACCAATCTTTAAGATCTTTTATTCATTAATTGGATTACTTAATATTCAATGGTTAATTTCTCACTAAATAATGGGCTTATTTTTCTCTGAAAATTCAAACGTACCTTTAACAGTGTTTTTTCACAAAATGAGATAATATCCTTCACATATTTACCTTGACATAATTGGATCAATTTTGATTTCCCATTTTTCAACAAGTTCCAAGTACAATTGTTGCTTGGGGTTTGAAGAATTTTATTCTTTTAATATATAAAATATTATGCCATATGACATCAGCTATGAACAAGTTGGACTCTTTTTAATTTCTTTAAGATAAAATTTACATGGTTCTCAACCTTCCCACTTTTTGAAGCTTTTTGTCGTCAACTTTGACCATGATCACACCTTTATTTTAATATCTGTTCAGTCACATCTTTTTTATTTTTTAGAAAATTAATATTTTTATCCTTAAAATTTTGATTCAATTATAGCTTAACTTTTAAATTTTGATTTAATACAATTCAATCCATAAAATTTTGACTTGATTGTAATTTAGTCTTTTAACTTAATGTCTGTAGCTTTAACCATTTATAATTTAGTCCCTAATATTTTATTATATGCATGCGATTTTATTTTTAAAATATATGAATTAAATTATAAAATGATCAAAAATATATGTGAGTCAAAATAGTTTGATTGAGTTACAATTAGATCAAAATTACAAGGATCAAAACACTAATTTTTCTTTTATTTTTTAACTATCTTTAATCTGTAGAAGTTCACAAAAAGTTTAATGTATTTTTGTCCGTATTATTATTCTATAATATATTTTATTCCGCTGAAGTACATGTTATCTTTTTCTAAAATAAAAAATGAAGTACGCGTTTCGATAAGTACACACAGTACACACATTACGAATAGCACTGCGTTAAGAGAATAAAATATGGCAAAAATAATAAATAAAAAATATATTACATTACAAAATACTCCTACCTACTATATATACAATTTCATTGATTTAGTGTAAGTGCATGTTAATTTTTCTTAAGAGATAAAAAAATTAAATACATTATTATAATTTTTTTTGTATTTTTTATTTTTTTAAATTAATTTATCTTACTTATAAATAAAACCGATTGGAGAAAGTATTGTACTTGCTATTAAAAAGTTCAAAGTTATCGAGTTATTGTGGACCTGTGGTTGGAAAAAAATATGTGTAGTTGTGAATTTAAGGACTTGATCCAAATTATTGCTTTGGAAGGTCAACAGTGTTTATATGAGAAACCCCATAAACTCTTTTAAAAATATTACTTAATCCAAACACCGATTAAGAAGGGAATGCAGGATTCAAGGGCTATGACAATTAAAATATATAAAAAAATTAATTATCAGCGCATATAGTTTTATATGATTTTAATGTAGTTCATATATTTGTTGTTTTTTTAATATTGCTCCTTTCCGGTTTCCTTAATCAAAGGAATTAATACTTTAGAACATAATCAGTTAATTATGCTTAAGGCATGTGAATGATGACCAATGGCCGTCAAGGGAATCATATATAATCTTAATACATTCTATTGATTATATTATTTGGTTACATAATAATTTAATTGAGTGTAATTGTAATTACAATGGATTGCAATAAATCTGGATTATAATATATATGAAAGAACAAGTGGGTATACATGCCTTTCATAAATCAATGTTTAAATATTTAAATCATTACATTTTTAGTCTTAATTGGGTTAAAAAGTTTTTAACTTTTATAGATAAAATGTGAATTTTATTTGATGACTCCTTAATAACATATGAAATAAATGCTTTAAAATCATCATTTCATTGCATTACATTCATATACATTGCATTTCATTGCATTTCTAGGAACTACTTCTTATAAAACGAAATATAATGGACCATAAGTGACATATAAGTAGTTGTCATGAAACATAAAATAATAAAATTCTTAAAAAAATTAGATTATGAAATAAAATTTATTTATTTGTTTATATTGAGCCTTTCTGGTTTCCTTAATCAAAGGTATTAATAATTTAGTTCATACTCCCTTAATTATGGCATGTGAATGCTAAGTAAGCCACCTATAATTAAGTTGTCATAAAATATAAAATATTTATTAACGTTCTTAATCTAATGAAAAATGTTAACTTGTTCTTATATTAAGGATCATAAGAAGTACAAATATATTTAGAAGATAAAATGAATTTATATTTATGATTAAAACAACCTTTTTTTACTAGATTTTACATAGTGACACTATGAATAGTTTTTATTTTTGTTTAATAGAAAATAGGGCAAACTCCCGAAGTACTACATGATGCAGAAACTAGATATAGGATTACGCAACCCAAAATACCCTGATGTAATATTGCCTTATATATTTATATATTGATAATAGGAAATAAATGAAAACTAAATATTGAAAATGATGTTTAGTGTACATAAAATGATACAATACAAGTGAAAAGAAACAAATTTTTATCGAGTGATGTTTGACTGAATAGAAAATAATTTAAATGAAAAAAAATGAATGTCATCGTCGCTTATAAAGTATTTAAATCTCATGATGCAATCAAAGGAGAAAAATGTATAATAGAGGCATTTTATTATAATATAATATATCTGATATATATTTTTTAAAAGAATTTTAAAATGGACGTGCTGATCCATATATCTCTGAAACATGGTACTACAGCTCATTGGAGATGTAGTAATATGTTGCCATAAAAAATCATTTGTTAAAAAATAAGTATTCACTAATTAATAATTATTATTGCCATAAAAAATAAATACATTTGTTGGCAAGATAATGAAAGGGATTTTTTTTAAAAAAATTTTGGAGTAGTATGATAACCATTTTTATTAATAGAAGTCAACCATTAATTTTAAAGTTTTCGCAAAAGAAGAGAGGGAGAAAACTCTTGTTCTATGTACTAGTATAAGAGGATTTTTTAGGAATACTCTATTTTTTTTATAAAAGATTCTAATAATCTGTTTAAAATTTTTAATATTTTTTTAATTTTTATATACATTGATTTTTATATTTGCTCTTTCCTTCCTCTCTTCCCCTAAAGTAAGAGTTTTTTTTTTAAAAAAAATAAGTTATGTTTGTACATGTTTATTATCTTTAACTAATTTTTTCATTCACTTATTTATATTTTAAAAAAGAATAAGTTATGTTAATAGCCGTTTGGTTGTCATCGTACGTTAAGCACATAATCGTAGAAGTTTTCAATGTCAACGATTAGATTTTTTACGAAGTTTTAAAGAAAGAAGAGATATTTTATCAGAACAAGTTTCATATATATATTTTTTTTAATTTCAACGATTAGAATAAAGTGTGAATGTCAACGGTTAGGAATTTCAACGAACTCGGCTGAAATTAATTATACCTATTTATTAGAATCATTTACATATTTTTAATTGTATCAATATACTACGAATATTTTTATTTTTTTAAAAGAAAATATAAAGCATAATCAAAAGGAGTGATTCATTCATCATATTCTTGCAATGCATACTGACATTTGTTTTGAGTATAGGCATCTCATGGTCAAAGACAATTTTTTTAAGCATTGTCAGCCAACACATTACATGTATATACCTTTCAACGGAAATACGAATATTGATTCATCATGTTGTTAGAATCATACTAACAAAGTACTACAGGGAGCTTGATAAATGTGTCATATTATATATGATTTATTCATGATACAATTTGTTAAACTTTGAGATAATATCATTATTGATCTATACAATTTGATTGAATTTTAGTTTTAATCCTTGTAATTTAAAATAATTAATGTTGGTTCTTATAGTTTCACAAGGATTTAGTCTAGTTTAAGTACGGGGACAAAAAATTCTGTTAAAAGTATAAATATTAATTTCAGACCAAATATTTATTAAACCATAGGGATCAAAGCCAACATTTAACCAAATTACAAGGATTACCATTGATATTAACCTTTAAATTATGTTTTAATGAAGTACTCCTTTGGTATTATTTATAGGTTAAATAGGGAAGGTATTTATTTGTTATATTTATAAGTCACTTCATTAAATTTTCATATAAACGTACAACTTTGTCCTTTATTTATTACTATATTAACTTTGTTCTCATGGGTATAAAGTATATTAAATAGAGATATAGTTGGAGAGTTGCCGAACTTTAAAGTATAGCTAATACAGTTTAAATTAAACTTTTTCTAAACTTGTATGAAATATGTTAGAAGTGATTTATAAATAAAATCATAAATGTAATTTTGAAAAGAAAAGATACTTTAGGGAAAAATCAAACATTAGAGGGCATATTCAGGGAAAAAGGGAATACAAAGTGCATTAAATTTAGCCAAGTCAAACAATTAGAAGTTTCAATGAATTTAATAGGAATATTTTTTTGGGAAATTTACTGTACAGTCCCACATAAGGGACTTATTTATCAAATGGTCCCAAGTTTTAAAATATTTATCAAATGGCCCCAGAGGTGTTGTCAATACAGCGCATGGTGTTGTCAATGCAGCGCATGGTGTTGTCACGTGACAACCCTTGACAACACCATGAGCTAAATTGACAACACCTCTGGGACCATTTGATAAATATTTTAAAACTTGGGACCATTTGATAAATAAGTCCCTTATGTGGGACTCAACAGTAAATTTCCCTATTTTTTTTAATGGGTCATGTTTTGGAAGCCATGTTAATCTTTGTCTATAATCCGAGCTAAGCCGAATTGAACCAAGCAGGTATAATGTTATTCATTAATATTTTTTTCTATTTATAAAGTTAATTGAAATGATTTACTCTCATTAAAAATTACCCCCTCCAATATACAAATAAAATCTTATATTTAAAATAAGATGGTATAATATATAA
The DNA here is from genome assembly GCA_025593235.1 of Vachellia pachyceras. Lineage (NCBI taxonomy): Eukaryota > Viridiplantae > Streptophyta > Magnoliopsida > Fabales > Fabaceae > Vachellia > Vachellia pachyceras. Next base: position 8,991 of record JANTPZ010130642.1, read on the forward strand.
GATGGGATGCAAACTTGCATTTTTTTTTTCTCAGTTTAGGCTTCATCTTCTTCTTGCTTGTAGGGGGGAGCAATGGGCGGGCGGGGCTGCCCCGTGGGGCAACCCGTGCCCCGCCCGTTAGAATCCCACGGGTACGGGGCAGCCCGTACCCGTGGTTAAACCCATTTTGACCCGTTCAAACGGGTACGGGTCAAAACGGGCGGGTCCTTGCGGGTGACGGGTTGCCCGTACAAGTAAGATGCGTTTTCCCCTTCCAGATTTACAGGTTGCAGCAATCACAGGGGCAGGGGAATGCAACGAAACATCTGCATTAAGCATTTCAGCAACAAAGCAGCAAGAAATAACAGCACCATTTCAGATTCTATAATCCAAAAATAACATTCCAGATCCAAAAAATATTTAAAATTCAACATTACAGGAGTTGAGCACTGGACTACTAGATCAGGAGTAGGAGCTTGAAGGCAAAGCACGGCAGGCAGCCAGGCACGGCACGACGCTTGGGGCAGCGACGAGTGGAGGGAGGCACAGCGCGACGCTCGACTGCTCAAGGGCTGGGGCTGCAGGGGCAATGGGCGACGCTGGAGGCAGAGGAAGCGACTCTTGACTGCTCGACGCTCACTGCAGGCGATAGGCGACACTCAACGTTCAACTCCTCCTTGCCGTTGTTTCTCTCTTCCTCTAAACTCTTGCCGTCGCCGGAGCTCAGCTAGCCAGACCATATTATCATCACGAGGGAGGAGGCGAGACCGAGGACTGGGGTTTTGAATCCGTGGGAGTGGGAGGCGGAGGGGTGTGGATGATTCATGGTACTCAGGGGCGGAGGACGGGAGGAATGACGGGTTCAACTTCAAGTCTTGAACCCTTGCCTTGCAGACCTGTGGCTTACTGGTAAGAGTACTTCACTCTTAACTGCAATGCCGGGGGTTCGAATAGGCAAAGCTTGTTTGGATGAACGAAGTCTTAAACCCTTGAGCCTTGAACTTTCTAGAAGTGTTGATTGGCTGAAGGGGAATGGGCATTTGGGCCAGGGTTATTGGACTGGAGCTTTCAAGAACTTGGACCCAAAGACTTGGACAGCTGAACCTTAAAGGCTTGAAAGTAAAAAAAAAAAAAATACTAAACGGGTATAACGGGCGGGAACGGGCACCCCGTAGGTGAACCCGTATCCCGCCCCGTTTGAGGGGCACCCCGCCCGTTTGGCACCCGCTCGTGACGGCTTTTAAATGGGCGGGTTTTAATGGGTGAAACAATAACGGGTCACGGGCGGGTTGGGTTTTTTTGCTCACCCCTACTTGCTTGTTACTTGAGATTGAGAAAAATGGATTGGTTTTTTTTTTTTTAAAAAATAATCCCTTGATCATTGGGAAAATCCCAAAAAGTACAGTATGAATTATAAAATTCCATAAAGGTGATGCCAACATGTGAAATGACATTTTGAGGGAGAAGGTTGGAATCTAGAATTTTAAAATTTAATTGAAAATACAAAAATTCCCTTTCTCTAATTTTCCAATTATTCTTTCCCTTCATATCTTTTCTCTCCTGTCCCAATATGTGAAATTAACTACACTTTTAAAGAGATTGACAACTCATGTGAACATGTAAAACACTTGAGGAAAATTAACCTATTAGATCAAGTTTTATGAAATTGACTACACTTTTAATACATGAAACAACAGGGATAATTTACCAACCGAATCATATTTTGCAAAATTGACAACATTTTTAAAGAGATTGACAACTTCGTGTAACAAATTTATCAAGTTGCATAATTTCATTGACTACCATATTTGACATGTGAAATATTTGGGGAAATTTAAACAATTGGGTTAGATTTTATAAAAATGACAAGTTGTGAAATAATTTTAATAAGTTGTGTAATACCATTGACTGCTATTTCTAATTAACATTATTTTTTCATTGACTACACTTACATTGATATTGGCCATTGCTCTGAAGGTATTTCCTAAAAACTAGTATCCCTATGACAGCAAATACATTATATAAGAGATAAAATTGGAAAGAGAATCTATGATTTGTGATAGTGGTGTTAACTTTTTGGGATTTTAAAAAAGTATTTTTTAGGAATTTCCCCATGGTCATTTCTCAAACACATAATTCATAATTATATAAAATTTCATGCTGAAATTCCCCCATTGTAATATTCTAAAGGGTCCTTTTTCTTAAAATATTCCCCAGTTATTGAAAACGGGAGTTAGTATCATTCATTAAATCAAATTCAATTATTTTCAACAATACTCTCATATGATCCAAAAGAAAAATGAAAAAAAAACGTCATGGCAAAAGATTCACTTTCCTTGACTATAATTAAAAGTTGTTGCCAAAAATCATGCTTTTGGTAGTGACCAAATGTGCCCGTGAATGTTATTTTTTAAAAAAAATATTTTAAAAATTAAACATGATTTTGTTGTTAGGTACATATATCCTTTTATTGGACATGTTTGAAGCATTGCTGGGCATTAAATGTGAGCTCCATCGTGGCATCAAACAATCATCTGCATCAGATGTGAGCTGTAGAATATCTGTGCTATGGACATAAAGCTTCCAAGAACCTAGGATAACAGAGAACGGATCAGTTGGCTCAATGAAGTTCCTCTCGAAAATATCCTTGTTTCTCCATGTCCTTAAGAGCCAGCATGCAACTCCACAAAATAAGCTCCAATTGGAGATAAAATGAAATCCCACATCCCTCCTAAGATTCATAGTGATCCAATCTCCTAATAGGATAGAGAAGAAAACCGTATGATATTTGTGTTGCACTGATTTGGACCAGAATCCTTTGCATAGTGACATTTTGGAAATTGTGCCCTAGGGGTCAATCATTGTACCTTAGACATTATTTTACTTAATGTATTTTCTCCATTTAATTATTATAGTTTTGCATGTTTATTATGATAATTGCATCCATGGACGAATTATGAATATTGTCTTAAATGTCCCTGGTTGGTTGTCTATGTGTGAGCATAGATAAAGTAAGACCAGCATGACTTTGATGAGGTATGAAGATACGAGTCAAAGTCATAGGCATTTGTAAGAGTACAAGGTGCTGGGCCGACTCACTATGAGAAGGCTGCATGGATTAAGTCATTAGCTTATCTCATATGTAATCACATCACAATGCCCTTTGACATGAGATCATCATGGATTCCTACATGAGAGTCGCTAAGTTTTGACTTAGTCAAAGTCACCTTTGACTTGTGATGATAAAAGTTATAATTGGGCTTAGGGGTCTTTCATGTGGAGGAATATGAGTGATCAAGATGGGATTTGTCCCTCACATTAGTTGAGAGATATTACTGGACCCTCGATGAGTGAGTCTGAGAAATGTATAGATATACTGTAATGAAAAGGAGTTTTTGTTTCTTTAATCAAACTACTCGGGGATCGAGAAAGTAATGGTTAGGAATTGGAGGATGACGTCATCTATGACTCATCCTTAATCAAGATATTTTGTGACAAAAGGGACGTGATGTGGTTGCATGAAAGGTTATTTTGTATTAACGATGCTCATGTGGTTTAGGCAATCGCAATGTCTTGCTAGAGGCTACTTGCGACTTGTGGACTAGTGCTCGATTTAGCCCACTGCCAACTTCACATGGGCCTACTGGGTCGCACGCAAGAACAACTCAACATGAACTTAACATTCTAGGGTTTATTCGAATTATATATATATATGTATATATAAATTCGAAATGACAATACTATAATATATTAGTTTCAATATTTAATTTATTTGATAAATTAAATAACTAACATTAATATTCAGATTTAATTTATAATGATAAATTAAATTCGTTGGCTCATTATTTGGATTAATTATATGGATATGATTTGATCAAATCAAATTAAACCAGATTAGAATTGCAAAATTCGAATTTCATATTTTGAATTTCAAATTTTGAATTTTAAGATTAATAAAGATTAATCTTGAATATTTTTTAATTTCGAATTTCAAGATTAATAAAGATTAATCTTCAATATCTTTAAATTTCGCATTTCAAAATTAATAAATATTAATCTTGGATATCATTTTTGAAATTCAAATTTCAAGATTAATAAAGATTAATCTTGAATATCTTTAGAGATCTTTATTCGAATTTTAAACATTAATAAAAGATTAATCATGGATTACGATACTCCATGAGTTCTATAAATGTAAGGACTCATAAACAAGAGATGCATTACCTTTCAAATCTGATTGTAAGCCACAGAAACCCTAGAGAGAGTGAGACATGAGAAGTGCTAGCATGCTGCGATTGTTGGGAATTGTTTACGTGGATACCGGTAGAGGGAGATAATCAGAAACGTCGGCTCCTTACGATTTAAACCAAGAACGTGGAAGGTCGTGGAACTTGAAGAGATCCAAATGCAAGGAATGCTTCGAATTCCAAATGCAAAAGGTATTGCTCCATCTCCTCGGTCTAAACACCTTTGACATATCTGTACGAGGATTAGAAAATTTTAAAATTCTGCTGCGTGTACGTACGTTCTAATCTAATAGTGGTATCAGAGCTTTGTCAATTGTGCATTTAGATTGAGTTCGTATAATTGGTCTGATATATGATATATGTTGATTGATGCATTCTTGAATTCATATGTGCGTTTTACTAAGAGCATGATATATGATATATGGGTTCCTAGATTCTTGAAAAGCATGATAATCTGGGACATATTGTATGCATTTTCAAATCTGTATATGATACATGATATATGCCTTTTCAAATTTGTATATGATACATGATGTATGCGTTTCCAAATATGTATATGATGCATGGGTTTCATGTGAATCTGTTCATATGATGGGAATCTACGATACATATGATGTATTGATTACGAGTTCAGATGCGTGGTGTATTTTAATATGAATATGTTCATGTGTTTATACTGTTTTGGCTACAGGTTTGTATATGATGCGAATCTGGAATACACATGGTGTATAGTTTTGGTCACAGGTTCATGCGCTTTATTGAATCTAGAAGAGTTCTGGACAACAATGAAACTGGATTTAAAATTTTCTTCCGGGGGCGTTGCCCCTTTGACCCCATATGCGTAGAGCAAGATAATATGAACGCAATAAGAATTATTCGTATTGTATGACTTATTGCTCATTGTAATTGAATGATTGAATGGGTATGGTGAAACAATATGGCTTTAGTTTTACAAAGGGTTGTAAAATTTAACTATGGCCAGTGTGCCGTGCCTCCTCTAAAGATTCTTGATGTACATTCTTTTCTCATCTTACTACTCTCATATGTTCAAACGAGGTTTCTCTTACCGTAATCTTTTATCTTTCTCTAGAATTCCTCTCATTGGTTTGGAAGGAATTAGGTTAAGCAAGCCATGCTGTCTCACATTTATTATATGCTCTAGTTTACATTCACTGAATACACTATTTTATGAGATACAATAACAACCCGTATTATATTCATAATATCAGTTTGTTAAACCCTCCAAATGAATCTTAAATCTTAATGCCGTCAATTAATGAATAATTGTCAAAACCTCGATCGCTCAGATGTAGGTGCAGCCAAAATGGATGCATTTGAGTTATCTTGGAAAGGCAATTGTGAGTAATGGTGTTATTCATATAATTCATTATTGTTTTGACTTAATTGAGATTATCAAAACGGTTTTGGATCTCAATGCTTTAGATGGGATTAAACATGTGGGATCATATGATGATCGAATCCCATAAAAACCTGAAAGTTACATATGATGTATTTAGTAATTGGTTACCTGCCTAAATAACTTGAATTTAATGTCTTGCCATAGTGAATTTAAATTTAAGTGAAATATGGGTCTTAACCCATTAATTATATTGAGGGTTATTAATTCAGTAGGAGATTACTTATATGCTTTAAGTATTTTGAAATTGTAGAATCATGTCGACCAGTAATACTGCTACACTATCACTGCGATCATTCCTTGAGAAGGACAAATTCAATGGGACCAACTTTCTTGACTGGTTCAGGAACTTGAGAATTGTTCTCAAATAAGAAAGAAAAACTTATGTCCTCGATCGACCCATTCCTGACTAGTCTGTAGCTAATGCTCCCAAAGCTTAGAGAGATGCTTACTTGAGGCATAAGGATAACTCTGTGGATGTAGGATGCCTCATGCTTACCATCATGGTTCCAGAGATCTAAAGAGATCTGGAACATATGGAGGCTTATGAGATGATTGTTCATCTTAAGGAAATATTCCAGCAATAGGCAAGGCATGAGAGGCATGAGAGGCATGAGATAACTAAGACCTTACATTCCTACAAGGTGGCTGAAGGTGCATCAGTTAGCTCTCATGTGTTAAAGATGAAGGCTACATTGATCACCTCAAGAGGCTTGATTTTCCTATAAGTTAGGAGTTAGTTATAGATTTGATCTTAAACTCACTCCCTGACAGTTATAATCAGTTTGTCATGAATTACAACATGAACAATATGGAGAAATCCATTTCTGAACTGCATGGGATGCTCAAAATAGTTGAACAGAGCATCAAGAAGAGGCCTAGCACTGTTTTGATGGTTCAGAAAGGAAAAGCTACAAAAAAGAAAGGTAAGGGTAATGGAAGGGCAAAGGCTTTGCTAGTAAGATCAGAAGGCCAAACAAACCTGAAACCAAGTCCACGCCTGATAAGACTAAGCCTCCAAAAGATGGAGTCTACTATTTCTGCAGTGAACATGATCATTGGAAAAGGAATTGCAAACTCTGCCTGGAAGATCTGAAAAAGAAAAAGAAGGATTGCGGTATCTCTTCAGGTATTTATGTTATAGATATTCATTTTTCTATTTTCTCTACATGAGTATTAGATACTGCATGTGGTTCTCACATATGTAACAATGTACAGGGCCTCAATGATAGTAGAAAACTGAAGAAAGGTGAAGTTGACCTTTGCGTTGGGAATAAAGCAAGAGTTGCTACTCTAGTTGTAGGCACTTATGAATTAATTTTGCCAAGTGGGCTTTTGTTAGTTTTGAAAAATTGCTTTTATATCCTTGCTTTGAGTAGTAATATTGCTTCTCTTTCTTATTTGGATAAGGAAGGTTATACTTCCATTGCCGGGAATGGTAAATGTTCTATTTATCGTAATGACATTTTTTATATTGATGGTGATCTGCATCTTGATCATTATCTTTTAAATTTAGAACATCCCACAAATGGAAATATCTATAACATAATTGTTAAAAGGATTAAATCAAACAATTTAAATCCAACCTAGCTATGGCATTGTCGTCTAAGCCATATAAATGAGAAACACATTTATAAACTCCATCAAGATAGATTTCTTAATTCGTTTCATTTTCAATCAATCGACAAGTGTGAATCTTATTTATTGGGAAAGATGACTAAGGCACCTTTTAGTGGGCATAGTGAGAGGGCTACTGATCTGTTGGGCCTTATACATACAGATGTATGTAGACCACTAAATACACATGCTAGAGAAGATTATTTGTACTTCATTACTTTTATAGATGATTTGAGTAGATATAGTTATGTCTATCTAGTGAAACATAAATTTAAATTTTTTGAAATGTTCTAAATATTCCAAATGATGTAAAAAACCAACTTGGAAAGGCAATTAAAACCCTTCAATTTGATTAAGGAGGTGAATATTTGAGCTAGGAGTTTGTTGACCATCTTAGGAGTTGTGAGATAATCTCACAACTCACTCCTCCAGGAACACCACAATGGAATGACGTTTCTAAAAGGAGGAATCAAACTCTATTAGATATGGTTTGATCTAATATGAGTCAAACAATCTTCCACCTTCCTTTTAGGGCCATGCACTGGAAACAACTACGTTCACACTGAATCGTGTTACATCTAAGGCAGTTGAAAATACACCATATGAGAAATGGACTGGGAAGAAACTTGACTTGTCTTTTGTCAAGATTTGGGGATGTGAGGTCTGTGTTAAACAGCATGCCTCCGATAAATTATCAAACAGATCCTCTAAATGCCTTTTTGTGGGGTATCCCAAGGAAACTAAGGGATGTTTTGTCTATAATCCCACCGAACACAAAGTGTTTGTTGTTCGAAACGGTGTCTTTCTTAAAAGAGAGTTCATCTTTAAAAGGACCAGCAGGAGCAAATTTCATCTCGAAGAAGTTCAAGAGTCTCAAGACATAATGAAACACATATGGAAACCAGAGAAGACTCACAAGATGTTGTTGAGCCTCCTCAAGTAACACAGGGGCTATGAAGGTCGATAGGTCACGACAACAACCTAAGATATATGGATTTTTTGTTACTGGAAGTCGTGATGTGTTGCTCATAGCCGACCACATATCAAGAGGCCATAGTAGGTCCAAACTCTGACAAATGGCTGAATTCCATAAAGTCTAAAATGCAATCCATGTATGACAATCAGGTATGAACCTTGGTTGACCCACCTGAAGGTGTAAAACCATTAGGTGCAAATGGGTTTTAAGAAAAAAATCGACATGGATGGTATGTCTTTAAGGCACAACTGGTTACAAAAGGATTCACAAAAACTTATGGTGTTGGCTATGATGAAACCTTTCCCCCGGTTGCGATGTCCAAGTCAATCAAAATCCTTCTTACCATTGCAACATATTATGACTATGAAATATGACAAATTGACGTCAAAACAACTTTTCTTAATAGAAAGCTATTTGAGGATGTCTACATGATACAACTTGAAGGTTTTGTATGTCCAGAGGACTCCGGTAAGATATGCAATCTTCAATTATCCATTTATGGATTGAAGCAGACATCATAGAGTTGGAATCATCATTTTGATGAAGTTGTCAAAGAGTTTGGCTTCATTCAAAACATGGATGAACCTTGTGTTTACAAGAAAGTCAGTGGGAGCACAGTTGTCTTCTTGGTGCTTTATGTAGATGACATCCTACTGATTGGAAATGACATTCCTGCATCGCAAAGCGTTAAGTCTTGGTTAGGAAAGTCCTTTTCAATGAAAGCCTTAGGCGAAGCCACTTAATCATAAGAATTAGGATATATAGAGATAAATCCAAGAGCCTTATAGGCTTAAGTCAGAGTACATATATAGACAAAATACTGCATAGGTTTAGTATGCAGGATTTGAAGAGGGGGTACATAACCATCTCTCATGGTATCCTTCTCTCCAAGGATTTGTGTCCTAAAACACTAGATCAAAGAGATCGCATGAGTAAGGTTCCATATGCCTCGAATATTGGATCCATCATGTATGGCATGTTATGCACTCAACCTGATGTCTCATTTGCCTTAAGTATGACTAGCAGATACCGACAAGATCCCGGTTAAGGTCATTGGACAGCTGTCAAGAATATCCTTAAGTACTTGAGAAGGACAAAGGATTTGTTCTTGGTTTATGGTGGTTTGGATGATGAACTCTGTGTAACTGGTTACACAGATGTGAGTTTCCAAACAAACCATGATGATCTTAAATCGCAATCAGGATACGTGTTCCTATTTAATGGTGGTGTAGTAAGCTAGAAGAGCTCCAAGCAAAGTATAGTAGTTGATTCTGCAACTAAAACCGAGTATATAGTAGCATCAGATGCAGCAAAAGAAGTCGTTTGGATCAGAAAGTTCATTACTAAACTAGGGGTGATCCCTACCATCTCAAATCCAATAGATTTGTTCTGTAATAATAGTTGTGCTATTGCGCAGGCAAAGGAGCCAAGGTCACACCAAAGGACCAAGCATATTCTCAGGTGATGTCGCCTTATTAGAGAAATTAATGATAGAGATGATATCAAAATATACAAAGTACCTGGAGAAGACAATGTTGATTATCCTCTTACCAAACCGCTTTACAAGCGAAACATGAGGGTCATGTTAGGACAATGGGAATTAGACAAATAAATGATTGTACTTAATGCAGGTGGGAGGATGTTAGAAATTGTGTCAATCATTGTACCTCAGAAATTATTTTATTTTAATGTATTTTCTCCATTTAATTATCATATTTTTGCATGTTTATTATGATAATTGCATCCATGGACGAATTATGAATATTGTCTTAAATGTCCCTAATTGATTGTCTATGCAAGAGCATAGATTAAGTAAGACCAGTATGACTTTGATGAGGTGTGGAGATACGAGTCAAAGTCATAGGCACTCTTAAGACTATAAGGTACTGGGCTGACCCACTATGAGAGAGCTGCATGGATTAAGTCATTTAAGAGAGAGTACATTTAAGGTGCTGGGCTAAACCCTAGAGAGAGTGAGATGTGAGAAGCGCTAGCAGGCTGCGATTATTGGAAACTATTCATGTGGATACCGGTAGAGGAGGTGATAAAAAAATGTTGGCTCCTTGCGATCGAAACCAAGAATGTGAAAGGTCGTGAACTTGAAGATATCCAAACACAATGAACGCTTTAAAATCCAAACGCAAAAGGTATTTCTTTATCTCCTCGTCTAAACACCTTTGACAGATACATAAGAGGATTAGAAAATTTTAAAATTCCGCTGCGTGTACGTATGTTCTAATCCAACATGACAATCTCGTAGAACATGTAGCAGTCTTCTGATCCAGAGTTACAAAAGGGCAAATAGGCGACACATTTGACAACTTGCTTCTCCAAACATTAGTTGGAAGTTTGTTATGGAAAACTTTCCAAAGGAAGATTTTAATTCTTTCCACACCTTTCCCTTTTCAAATCAACTTAAAGACTGGGTTATACATAGTAATATGATTATTTTCAATAGCAAAGTAAGCATTTTTCACTGTAAAAATACTTATCTGAGTATGCCTCCACACCATGCAATCATTACCTACTCCAATTCTAGGAGGAATTGATGAAGTAAGCCTACATAAGACCTCATAACTTACTAGGTTATTTAATCTATGGTAATCCCACTCACCATTGTTGACCCAGTCTGCTACAACTGAATTATCCTCTTATACAGATAGCTGTCTAGAGCAACATTCTTTGATCAGCTTTCCTTGAAGAAGCTACTCATCATAGAAGAACCTCACAATAGTCCCTTCCCTCACATGCCGCTTAATTCCAGCTTCAAAAAACTGTTGTTGTTCATAGATAAAGCGTGATAATTCTCTAATTTTTATTATAATTTGAGATATATTTTTTATATGTTTAGAGAGTTATCAATATAATTTTAAAATATTATGAGTTTTACTTGTACTAACTCAGATTTTGGGATAAGAGCAATCAAAGTTTTACTTGCCTCTGTTAGCCCCATAGTCCCATAAAAAACCAACCTGACAGACTTATAAACAGCGCTCCCAACTATACTCCAATTTCTTTGGAAAAAGATAGGAGAAAAGTCATTATAGCTTGGAGCTTTGTATGGTCCCATAGCGAAAATTGCCCCCCGAATCTCATCCTCACTTGGCATTCTACCCAATTGGCTTAATGTGGTATTATCAATGACAGGGAAGCTAGTAACAATATTCAGAGAAGCAGGATCACCCACCTCAGATTGAAACAAGTCCTTAAAAAGCATTGTTACTAAACTTCTCAGATCCTCTTCCTGGTCTATCAACTCCCCATTTTTGAAACAACCCCATCCAAAAATCCTCAAAAATAAAATTTCTTTTTAAAATCAAATAAGAAAAATAAAATTTATAATCTATCATTTCGGTCCGAGATGCTTCAATGACATTCAAACATTAATTATATTATCCATAAATGGAACTTCCCATGCAAGGAAGCAACGACTATCAAAATACCCTCATCGAGTGACATATATCTAATTCATAGGCTGACATCTGTTAGATATGATTAGTTTTGATGATGTCAAATATAAAAGAGCAAAAAAATTTTATAATGCATAATGATTTACAACTATATTTGTGTATTCTTTTAATTGAGGATGATGTGATTAAATAACTCAATTTGAATGTTAAAATGTTTCAAATAGATGTTATGTTATCATAAATTGAGTTACCATTCATCTAAGTTTCATTTGGATGCTCAAAACTATTTTTTAAAGATAAAAATGAAGCTTGATGAGTTTCTAGAGCTTCCTGAAGCAAAACTTGAAGTCAAAACTTTGCAGGATTTGGAATACTAGTCCAAGAATTTGAAACTATGTTGAAACTATTCTAAATGTTTTGAAACTCGAGTCAGGAATTTTTAAAACTCAAGTTCTATAATTTGTTCTCAAAATTGGAAGTCAAAACTTGAGATTTTAGCTTCAAGTTTTTCCATCACGTTATAGAACCCGAGTTCTAATTTCATAGAACTCGAGTTTCGCAAAACTATGAGTGAAAACTGGAAGTTTTAGATTCAAGTTTTACAAAACTCGAGTTTCAGGATTTCAGAACTCGAGTTCTACAACTATAAACTTGAATTGAAAACTGGAAGTTTTAACTTAGAGTTTTACAGAACTTGAGTCCTGCTGTTTTCCAAACTCGAGTTCCATACCTTGCAAAATTCCATCAGTTTAAAAACTTGATGTTCAAACTCGAGTCCTGACTGGAAGTTTTTCAGAACTTAAGTTCCTGAGATTTAAACTCGAGTCTCGAGGATCTTTCCAATTGAACAGTTTTTCACACGTTTTAGAACTCGAGCCCTATTTTCTTCAACTTGAAGTTTTACAACTGTATTAAAAAAAATTGATACCCAAACTTCGTTTCAAACAAAAGTTTTTAAACTGTCTTTTAGAACTTTCATTGCAAACTCGAGTCCCAATGAAAGTTTCTCAAAACTCAAGCTCTGTTTATGAAAACTGGAAGTTTCACTTCATGACTTTCAAACTCAATGTTTCAGAACTCGAGTCATAAGATGTTAAGAACTCGAGTTCCTTTCCTTCTGACATAGATTCTGACACAGCTATGCCTATCATTTACCAGAGCTTTCCTATTTCGTGCTTAGACATTTTGAATTTCACCTGCTCTCATAAATGCATTTTATTTGACCTATTAAATAGGTATGGGCTTGACTAAGATGTCTCCGGCACTCAGCATTAACGGTCATCAGTGCAGCCTTCACCGTCGACAGATAAGATACATTAAATATGGCATTAATAGCAAACCAATGAACGAGGCAGCTGAGTAACAGATACAATGCTTCTCTCCAACGGATATATTTTGTCAACATTTATAAATAGGATGAGGCAACCAATAGAGAAGAGAGAGAAAAGGAATATGGAGTCACCGAACACAAAAACAGAGTGTGCATTCGAGGAAATTACACAACATTGGGACTCTAATATTATACTTCTCCGAGAGCTTCAATGTTTATCTATCCACTATTTGAGAGAGTAAATTAGTTCATCTAAACTTACTGTATTTCCATGATAAACTCAATATTGAGATCTTGAGATTGTTGGGTTGAGTTTGAGTTGAAAAAAATATAGCACGTTGGTCTCTGTTATAGTACAGTTCATGAGGGGGAGTGTGATTGCCATTATAAAGGCTTGAGAAGCCTGTTGTGATTGTTTTTAGTGGATTGAAAAATCTCAGAGGAGCTCTGAGGACTGGACGTAGGTCAAGAGGACTGAACCAGGATAAACCACCATGTTTATCTTCTCTATTCTGCTCTTTCTTTCAATGACTTTATTTTTATTTACTGTTTGATTTAACGAAATTTTTTTTACACACCCAATTCACTCCCTCTTGGGTGACAACCATCCTAACAACATCAACAGATTAACAATGATACATCAACATCCAAAATCAGCAAAATGATATGAAGAGTGTGCATAGCCTAAAAAATATGGCAATATATATCTTCCTTATAAATGTCTCAAAAAGAGGAGGCCCTACAAAAGGCTAAAACAATACTATGCCTCTAGCTATTTTCCTTCTCGCCTACCAGCACTGGGGCCCTCTCCTGAAAATGTTGAAACCATAGGATGAGACATAAATTCCCCGGAACCAACAGATAATTTATCAAATATTCAGGCACGGTTATAAGAGGTGAAACATGGATAAGTTCATTTAAACGTATATTAATAATATTTATAGCTGAAAAAGAGTATCTATTCATTAAATACATACCAAACATAATAAGCGTCCTCCCTCGCAGATATTGTCCCTGTTTGCAGCCGTAGCCAAGAGCAGGGTTTTGTTCCTCTGGGTGCAGCTGTAGCCACCCAGAAAACGCGTTCACGAGGGGAAGGTATCCACACCCTTATAAGGCATGCTTCATTCTCCTTCCCAACCGATGTGGGACTTTACAATCCACCCCCCATAGGGGCCCAGCGTCCTCGCTGGCACACTGACCGGAAGCCTGGCTCTGATACCACTTGTAACATCCCAGCGCCCTCCCTCGCAGATATTGTCCCTGTTTGCAGCCGTAGCCAAGAGCAGGGTTTTGTTCCTCTGGGTGCAGCCGTAACCACCCAGAAAACGCGTCCACTGTTCTCAATTATAATGCAATATCACATTATATAAAGATTCACTAATATAAATCATAATATCATAATATTATCCACTTCACCAATGATTCATAAACATGTAGAACGTAGTTTTCAAAGGTAACATCATGTTAGCTTCACAATTTAGTCACCAGAAGTCAATTTTAAATCAATACAACACTTACAATTCAAAAGATGCTTTCTAAAACATCTTACGACTCATAACAAGCTTATAAAATAAATTAAATGTGGTTATCTCATGCTAAACCAAATATGCAATACCACAATAATCCAAGCCCGAAGATCAAGTCACCAAGACACAATTAATCTACACAATTGATTAAATCACACATTAATATAATCTAATAAAACAAGTATATGTAAATTTAAATAAAACTTATTTTCTTTCCAAACTTAAAGTTTTCCAACAATCTCCACCTACAATCATAATTCAAATCCTTTATCTCAATCTTCTTCACATCATCTAATAGTTCTATTGCACTTTCTTAAAATTACACCCAATATACCAAAAATCCCCTAAAATTATTATCTTTAAATCCTCAAAAATCACAAAATCAATTATCTTCAAACGCTTATTAAAAATCCAATTTCATTCTTCCATAAATCAGTCTCATCCAATAGAATCATTAAAAATAATCTCCATTTCCTCAATGCATCCAAAAATACCAAATTCCAACACTTAAAGTTTCACCAAGAAATTCCTAATATTCATATTTCATCATTAACTCCAAATCTCATCCGTTAAAAAATTATTATAGGCTCTAATGTGCTAAAATAAATTATAAAACTCAAATCAATGGGTACAAATATCCTATATATTCCAAAAATAAAAAAGTTATCTAAAAAATTATTTAAAATTCCCAAATCAAACAATAGCCAAACTAAACCAATTAAACCACTAATATCACTCCTAAAATCTAAAAATAAATTGTTGAATATCATTTTTATTGGGTAAATAATACTAGATAGCAATACTATGTCTGATTTAAAAAAATTGTTATAAAATAATAAAACAACTAAATCAGAAATCCAAACCGATGAAAATTATCCATTAACATTCTTCTACATTCATATATTCTTATATTGTCAAAACTTAAAAACTTCTCAAAACCTTAACTCAAAAAATTTCGTCTAAACAGAATAAAATTGCTACCATGTGAAAGAGAAAAATTCATAGAACAACTTTCATGAAGGAAGTATAACAATTAGAGCTAGTTTTACTCACCAAAATAAGCTCTAAAGTGTCAACAACGGCGGAAAACGCGACTGTGTAGACGGGCGAACAGTGATAATCAATAAAAATGGCACACTCTCTCTCTCTTCTAGAATGTTTAGATAAAACTAATGGTAAAAATTACACAATTTGACCTAAAAGATTAAAATATAACAAAATGACCCCTTTTTACTCTTTCTTTTTTTTGCATATATTATAATTTATTTTAAATTTCAAAATTTATATTTAGGTAAACGTATGTTACTGAAATAACATAATAATAAATTTTAATTATCATAAAATAAATATTTTCTAATGACAATGAAAATAAATAAAATAAAAATAAAAATTTTAGGATGTTACAATTTTCATCTTTTAAAGCCCTGATTTTATTCCTCCTTCTAGAATTGGTCTTCAAATGGTAATACCTTGTATTCTGATCCCCCTAAGTTATCCATTATGTTCTAGACTTTTGGAACCACTTGATTTCTTCTAGCTTAAGCACCTTCTCTAATTCTTGCTGCAATTCTTTCTCCAATTTACACAGAAACTTGGAAAAAGGGTAGGATGAAGAATTTTGAATACCATTCAAACGAGCCAGGATACGCTTCTTCCTCTGTTCCACATAACCAAAAACCTCTTTATTCTAGCCAAGAAGTCTCCCTCTTAGATGATTCATGTTTGCATCAAGATCACCATAACTATCCCAATTATCGGTTAAGAAAGATTGAAAATGTTCATGCGTGAACCACATGACTTCAAAGTGGAAAGGACATCTTCCTCTGTTTTCTAGATTATTCAATCCCAAAGTTAACAAGATAGGACTATGATATGAGAAGCTTGTTGGCCAAGGTGTGGCATCAATTGTCCCATGGCGGAGGCCTGATTGAGGGGCGGCCAAGTTATAGTTGAACCATGGCGCTTGGGCGTCTACTCTACTAAAGATTAAGGAAACAGAGTTGCGCCCTGGCTAACAGCTATAGCTTTTAGCCTAGTGGTAAGCGCTTGATCCTAACAATTGGTATCAAAGCCAAGGTCAAGGGTTCGAAACAGCTATAGCTTTTAGCCTAGTGATAAACGCTTGATCCTAACAAAGCTTGTGCGAGGGAGTACCTTAAGAAAGCATTGAAGTAAAGAATTCAGCCAGTGGGAGTTAACCAACGCTGTCCAGCCTCTCGTAAAGCATAGAAAAACCTACCAACTGAGGTCCTTTCCAGGAGAATTTGGGACAAAAGGCACCCAAATCCGAGAGGTTGCTCACCATAATTCTATCGTTAAGGAAGCTCATATGCGATAAGCTTGCTACAGCTCCTCAAATACATTCGTTCGCACAGCTTATATCATTAAAGTCTCCCAGGGCAACCCAGGGAATTGCCAAGTTTTTTGACAACTGCTCTAACCTTTCCCAAAGGAGTTAGCGTAGATTTGAGTGGGGCCAGCATAAACTGTCGTCACTACATAGTTTGATGTTCTGGCCAAAGAACACTCACAATGAAGAAATTGGCGATTCTCCTCAATGATATTAACAGATATGGCACTTGATTTCCACACTTGCTCTAACCCAATTTGTTTCCCTTCAACATCCATATTCTCTTGCACACGGTCACCTAGATTCATTGGGCTCGATAGTTGTATATGGGCCCTTTTATTGGACACCATACCCCCCTCTTCGCCTGAAAAGCATCCACAGCCGAAATATCCTCAACTTGTCTCACTTCTCCTTCTCCCATGGTAAGCAATAACACATGCCCTTCATGCGATGTGGTAACCTTTTGATCATCTCTCGACCTTTTCTCTGTCCTCCTAGAGCTACATTCCGGTATTAGCTTGTCAGATAATGCCCCTTGCACCATCACTGGCATCCTCTCGTCAGAAATGATTTTAGTGCCACTCGCACCCACCTTCTTCTTCCCTTCCATATTATTCTGCAATGTATGTGCTTGTACCATTCTTTCTCTTTGCCTCACCCCATTAGCAGTGTCCTTTACCATTACAGCTTGATCGTCCTGATTAACATCATTAATTCCATCCACATCAGCTAACACGTTAAAACATGATCCTGCTTTTGTCTTCTCTGCTTGTTCTCCATTCTTCTCCTTCACCTTCCGGTATCGATGTTTCTCAACAACTTTCCATTGATCGGACGTAAGTTCCGATAGTTCTCATCCCTTATTACCTCTTCATTTGTAGTAGTTGAAGGCTTTCCCTGTGGACAGATGTCATGTCTATGCCTATAAACCCCACATTTGGTGCATAGAAAATGTAAACCTTCATATTCCAAAAAATGTTCTTCTCATCCAACTTAAACCCAAACATAAGCTGCCTGCCCAGCTCCACCAGAACACAAATTCTGGCAAAATGTCCTCATAGTTGGCACGAGGTGTTCATGTCGACTTTCAAATTTTTAAAGCTTCCTCATCATAATATTCCAAAGGAACCTTTAGAATCTGGACCCATACAACAACTCTGCTAATCACCGCTTCATGGGGTTTAAAGTTTGGCTGCCATGGCTGAACCGTTAGATAATGATCAAAAGATCATCCAAGGAACCCTTGTTAAAGCATTGATGAAATCCTCTATGTTAGAGAACTTGACAACAAAATAACCATGTCCAATATTGATCACATTTAACATTTCCCTTCCTAGCCACATAGCTTGTAACCTCTGGAATAATGCCTTATAGCCAATCTGCCTTCCCAATAATTTAATGATTACCACCGTCTTCCAAGCTTTATAAAGTCTCCTCTTCATCCTTTCCGAGAAGGAAAAGGTGGGAAAGTTTCTACTAGGGTCCTCCACCGTTATACAGTCAGGGTCTTCATTCTCTGCTCCCCTGCTGTCCTGAGATTTTTCCGACAAAGTATCCTCTGAATATATGTCTTCATCCTGCTCTCTTCCTTGCTGATACCTTTAAGCTTATCAATGAAGGAAGGTCCTCCTTCTCTATAAGTGCTAGACGACTTCCCCAGCTCCGGCCAGTTCCCCTACAGGATATTTCCTTCCAATTGCTTGTTATCATTTTTAACCTTAATGGAACTTCGAACCAGCAGATCATCTTCCTCAATAGACAGAGGAGCCAGCAACGACTTTCTTCCAGAGCTTCCCATTGTTTTTTGTCATTATGATCTAATGTCAATTCAATTGAAAAGATAGACCCAAAATGTCACACATTTCTAATAACACCCGCAATATCAGTCATTGCTACCAACAGTGGCTTTCTTAGGCTCATAAAAAATTCATTAATATAAGGCTAAAGTATACTTTTAGTCCTTTATGTTTGCATTAGGTTTCATTTTAGTCCTTTAAGTTCAAAAAGTGCACTTTCAGTCCCTCAAAGTTAACGACGTTAGTTTCTCTTAACGGAAAATGTTTACTCATCAAATTTAATCGATAACTGTGCAATAAAACGTTGACAAAACATGCTCACATTTTAGTTATAAATTAATAATATAATAAATTTGATATTTTAATTGTGTAAAATAAAAAAGTATTTAAAATAACAACGTTAAGTTTGATGAGTCAGTAATTTCCGTTAGGAGAGACTAACGGCGTTAAGTTTGAGGGACTAAAAGTGTACCTTTTAAACTTAAAAGACTAAAGTGAAACTTGACGCAAACATAAAGGACTAAAAGTATACTTTAACCTTAATATAATTACACACTGACAGTGCTGGATGTTTTCATCTTCAACATTGGCAAGGGGACGAGCCTTCATGTTGAACTTTAAAGTATTCTCTGGGGTCTCAAGAGCGTGGGGTATTTACAAAAAAAATCAATATTTTAAAGGGCTTCTTTTACAAAAAAATTATTCATTCTTATATTTAAAATCAAATTCAACCTTTAACTAATTATTATATTAATGACGGGATGCAGTATCACCCATCAAATAAAACAAAATAGATTATGCTACAAGGCGAAACATAGGTTACAAGGCCATTTTAAGTTTATTGAACGATACTCTCATTTGTAAGTTGACGAACCCCGCTCATTTGGTTAAAAAGAAAAAGAAAAGAAAAGGAAAAAAGATTTTTGGCGATGAAAAAAAGTCACCGATCATAACTAAAATAAAAGTTGTCACCAAAATTCATGCTTTTAGTATTAGACCAAAGGTGGCCATGAATGATATTAAAAAAACTACTTTGAAAATTAAACATAATATTAAATTATATTAAATGATTTTATAAAATTATCATGTAAGTGATTAAAAATATATGAAAATAATAATTTTTTTGTTTAGTCCTCTCTTACTGGATGCAATCTTGTTCGTAACTCTGTTGGATACTAAAAGTGGGCATTAGTTTTTTTAATGCTAGATCTAACCTCTTTTAGTTGAAAATTGCAATTTTATAAATTACAAAAATTATGATCTAATGTTATATAACAAAAAAATCATGATCTTGGCAAAAAAAATTCATGATCTAATGTCAACTTAATTTAAAAGATAGACCCAAAAGGGCACAGTACATTTCTGAACACCCATAAGGCCCAAATGAATTTGAGCTTTTAAATAAATAATAAATAGAAGCAGGTCACCCAATCTATTCATTAACATGATTACGCACGCACAACTAACATTGTGTAGATTATGCGCTATTTTCCACTCAAAATTTAAAAAAATGATATAAAAATTTGCTTTAAAAAAAATAATTAAGATTTAGAGGGCACAGAAAATTAAGAAAAAGGTTCAAAAAATTTTAGAGAAAAAAGTCCTTCTCAAACTGTAAAAAAAAATAAAAAATTGAGTTTCCCTTATAGTTCTAAACTTTAAAGCATTGGCCCAAAGGGGGAACACACTTTTATTTTTGGGCTAGCATCATTGTTACTATTTATAACTTAATTAATTTTAAATTTTGGGTCTTGTAGTTACAAATTATTAATTTTAGTCTTTACAGTTTTATAAAAGTTCAATCAGAGTTTTATGATTGATCCTTATATTTTTAATGAATTTTTATTTTGATTTATATGCTTAAACTTATATTAAGTCCTTATAAAACTATATAAATTAAAACCAGCGATTTAAAATTGGAGGGAGCAAAATCAAAATAATATTAAGTCTTTATTTTTTATAACAGAAAAGGGTAAATTTAATTAAAATTACATATTACCAATGCAATAATTTTTATTTATATGAGGAAATCTCTGTTTGGCAACAAGAACTTAAAAAGCATATGTATGCTGCATGGCAAAACCATTGTTTTCCTAGGTTAATATAATTTTTTATCACTCAAATTTATACGAATTTTAGCTTTGATTCCTCAAATTTTAAAATGTAATTTTATTACTTATAGTTTTATAAGAACTTGAACGTTTAATAGTGTTAATTAACACCATTAAATATATGAAACAAAATCATAATCTATTAAAAGAATATGAACTAAAATCAAAATTGATCAAAAGTAGTCATTTAGCGATGGAAAATATTAACGACCTCGTTTTAACGACGGAGGCATTTTTCTGGTAGTATAGGGACTAAAATATTTTTTTATCCCTATATTCTTAACTTACAACTTACACTTAACAGAGATAAGTAATATTGTATCGCTATGGAACATGTAAGTCCATATGAACCATTGTGACCAAAATCATAGGTTTGAAAATTAAGGGACTAAAACCAAAATTCATACAAACTTAAGGGACTAAAAATTATATTAACAGTGTTTTTGTACAAACTAGATCTCAAGCCCAAAATAAGATTTTAAAAACCAATTTTACACAAGTTGACATAAAACTCCTCTCATATATTTATTTAAAACTTTGTAAAATCACTTAAAATAAACTAATCTAAGCACTCACTAATTAGGAGGGAAGCTAATTCCCATACACTCAACATACCATAAATACAACGTACTATAATCAAAGAAAACAAAGCAGGATAACTTGGAAGTTTTATCCAATGGATACTTGGCATTCGAAAGTTTTTGGACGCCACTTTAGATTGGGAAGTTTTTAAAACGGGGCAATATTCCAACCAAAGTTTGAAACTATAATTTTAACAGTTAAAGTTGACTAATTTAGCGACATTATATATTGGTTAACTAATAATTAACTGTTTGACAATTTTGATGAAATGGTAAAATTCCCGCCTTTTTAAACTTTCAGATTCAAAATGACCTCCTGAAAAACTTTTAGGTATCCAATGCCCATACATGAAAATTTTTGGATTATTTTTATCCATTTACCTTATTACTTCCTTAAATCTCATGACCCAATCAAACTTAAGACCTTTATAAATAGCACATTCTCCAGCCTCAAACACATCACACTGTGTGATTGGATGAGAAAGTCCCATAATCCTCTCTTATAACTCCACCACATGCAGTTTGCTTAATTTGCTAACTTGGACACAGCACCATCAACACTTTGGTGTCAGTTTGACAACAATTTTAGAGTAGACAAATTGATATAGATGAATCATAAATTAAGATTTTGATCAGGTAAAACACTAGAGGAACTCATCT
This sequence comes from Vachellia pachyceras, assembly GCA_025593235.1. NCBI lineage: Eukaryota > Viridiplantae > Streptophyta > Magnoliopsida > Fabales > Fabaceae > Vachellia > Vachellia pachyceras. The sequence continues at coordinate 30,994 of JANTPZ010130642.1, forward strand.
CCAGATCTTTAGTTATAAAATGCCCCACAAAAATTGATCATACTTATATAACCTAAACGTATGTATCACAAATAATTAATATAAGTTAATACTTGTAAAGAACATTTCTTCGTTCATCAACTCTCTAAAAAACTGAATACAACTTGATTTATAAATAAAGAAACTTACTAACTCTAATATGATCAAAATTTTAAGAAAAAAAATATCCTAAATATTCAAAGATATTATACTAATGGATTTTATAAGACAATAACATCTAATAGATATCCAAAGAATTTATTCAAAAAGCATACTAAATATAAATATCTAAATTAATAAATTAAAAATAAAAATCTAAAAAGCTATTAATCTTCATCACATCTCTACTCTTGATGGACCCTTTTAGCCGGTGGATCTCCATCACAAACATTTCACAAAAATTTAGAATAGCTATTAACTATTAAAATTATGATTTTGTGTGAGTCGTACAAATACTCTTAGATTTTTCATAATAACTTTTAACCCTCAAAACATTATTTTTTTAAAAAAATATTTTTTTCAGCTATTTCAGAATTTATTTGTAAGTTGTAACATCCTAAAATTTTAATTTCAATATTATCATTTAAAATAATTATTTCATGATAATTGGAAATTATTTTTAGTTATTTGAGTAATATGGAATTACTCAAATATAATTTATTAAAATAAAATAAATTATAATAAATGATAGAATATACATATATATATATATGTGTGTGTGTGTGTGAATAAGAGAAAGGGAAAGAATGAAAAAAATAGAAAACCGGAGGAAAATAGAAAATCTAGAGTCCTTTATTATAAATTTCTCCTCTGGGTCATGTTGCGTAATTTACCCGAAGAATTTTATTTTAGGTAATGTGAAAGTACGAACTTTTCGTGTAATTTTATTTCCTGCAATAGAGCAAATTTTTGGTTTGATGTTTATGTTAAGTTTTGAGTCTTGATAATAGATGATTAGAGGATAATAGAATTACAATAATATATTTTAATCGGTTTAGATTTATCTATTGATTGATTTAAGAATTTTAAATAATTTTTTCTATTTAACCAAATGATTATTTGGGGATATATGATTTTTGCAATGATTAAATTTGAGTTTTATTTTAGTATATTAAAGCCTACATTAATTATTGAGTAGATTGGATTTAAGGTTTATGATAAGATATAAATATTAGGAATTTTTGGAGGAACTTTAAATGTTGAAATTTGGTATTCTTGAATAGATTGAGTAAATAATCATATTTTTAGTGTTTCCAATAAGTGAGAAAAGATTTATGGAAGGAATAAATTGAAATTTTAGCAAGGATTTGAGATATTTGATTTATATGATTTTTGATGATTCAAAGAGAGCAAATTGTGAGAATTTTTGGAGATCAAAGAAGTTATTATTGGTTATAATTTTGACAAGTGGAATAGAGTTATTAGAATATAGAAGTGTGAGTGAGATAAATAATTTGAATTATGATTGTAAGTGGGGAATTATTAGAGGACTTAAAATTTAAATAGGAAGTAAGTTTCATTTAAATTCACATATTATTGTTTTGGTTAGTATTACATTATTATGTAATTAAATTAACTGTGTAGATTGATTGTATTTTGGTTACTTGAGCTTTGGGTTGTGAATTGTCGTGGTATTGTACTCTTTAGCACGGAGTAACCACTTTCCATTTTCTATGCATGCTTAGGACAAGTTTGTGAGTGATTTTAAATTTATTATAATAAAAATATTATTATTTGATAAACATTGTACTACTAGTGTTGAAAATGAATTGTGAAATTTAAAGTCAAAGAGATGATGTGTTGCAAAGAAAATGTTTGCAAGTGCCTCTTGATATATATAGATACATTCTTAATATGCTATTGTGACCTTGAGCATAAAATTATTGCTTGAAAAGTGCTCTTGGATATTGGCTTTGTTTGGTAAGGCCGTTGGGAAAACGGACACAGATTCCGAGGTACTTTATGTGAGAGGAATTTTGTCTCGGTAAGAGTGTCTGTTGGCCAAACGGCCAAACCAAACGCAGCTATTAATGTGTATATATACATGTATTGATGACAAATTGTGGATATGCCATGATTAAGCTCCAGAAAATTAGTATTGTGATATCAGGAGAGGTGGATGTTGTTATTAATGGGAGGTTATTAAAGAGGAAATAATGTGGTAAATTTTAGCACGCATAAAGAGAAAATAAGGATGGAGGAGTTTCGACTGTAAAGTGAATGATCCTAGGTGATGTTGAGGAAAGAACCCATGGTCCGGATTTGTTTTCTGTGGATTTGGCCAGTTCACATAACTTGAATGGTTAGCTTTGTAGATAGCTATCAATCATATGGGTTAGCACTAGCCCATGCTCATAGTTTCACTTAGAGAAAATGAGGTTGAGGGTATTACAAGGGAGATTCAATGATTGAGAAAAGTGATCATGTTATTATTACTTTATGTGACCCTCATGATCATTACAATATACTTAAGTTGATTACGACATTGATATAGATATATACACATATATCTTATGAAATATGAATAGAGATGACTATTTAAACTGGTTGAAAAATTGAG
>JANTPZ010130643.1:0-64626 GCA_025593235.1 Vachellia pachyceras
TTAGGATTAGGATTCGGATTTTTTATTTTCATATCAAAAAACAAAGGATTAGTATTTTCCTTTTAAATAAAAAAAGTTGAAGAAAAAATAAAAGAGAAATGAAATTTCTCATGCTTGAATAGGAAAGAAAATGGTCAGATGAAAAAATTGAAGATAAAATGGGGTGTGGAACTGCGACCACCACATTTTCTCTCTAATTTCTCTCTCCATGCATAGAAAGAAATCTTTTTTTATATACCCACATTTTTTCTATTACTTTTTAATTTTAAGTAATTAAGTTTAACATCTAACTTTTAAGATATATTCTGATTATGATTTTTTAAAAGAATAAGTTTTAAGATATATTCTAATATTTAATTTGTTTTTAATTGTTTACTAAAACCTCACCGCGTTAAAAAAAATAGGATATATTTGTATGTAAGTTATTTTGTTTTGAAATATAATAATATAAAAATATATCTTTAATAAATAATTTGATTTTAAATTATTTAATGATATTAATGTTAATATAAATTTTTATTATGATATTTAATTTGATATTATACTTTATATATTTTAATGATACTTGTTACTATTTATTAAAAAAATTTATTTAAAGATTTTTAGTTATTTAACTATTTGTTTATTTTATGTCCTCTCTATTTTTTCTCATCCATCCAAACAAGATAGGTGATGATATTTTCTCTCTACTTTTCTCTTCTCCTATTTTCTTTCCTTCTAAGTTTTCATCCCATCCAAGGGATCGGAATTTTCTTTTTATCCCTTCTTAAAAAAATTTCGCCAATCCGTCATCAAGGAAATATTTACAAATGAGTAATTATGATATGACCGTAAACCATTAATATATTTCAGAAATAAATTGATAATTATGATCATGCAATAAATCAACTTAAAATCTCTCATTTCTGATTAAATCCAAAATAATTCTAAATCTCACCTTAAAATTTATTACATTTCCATAATTTAGGGGAGGAAGGAGATTCCTTGGAAACAAAATACTTGTCATACAAGGTAAGTCATGCCCACACTGCATGTAATTAGGAATGGGCATTTTTCATGGACATTGTATTTTTCTACCATTAACGATAAATTTATCCAATAAGATATTATGTCCGTTTGGAAACGCGATAAAGAAGTACTTTTACGTAAATTGAGATAAATATATGGATGAGATTATTTCATTTTGTGGAAAAACACTGTTGAATGTGCGTATGGCTTTTAGAAAGATTGTTCCAAACAAATCCATTAAGATATACGTAAAATTATAAAATTTATCTTAAATAAAAAAGGCTAAATAAAGTATAAACACATAAAAGAACGCAAATTAAATTCAATAGGTTACTTGATAATGAAGGTCAATGATAAAAAGAATAAGCACATTATGTACTATTATAGTGCTTGTTTGACAATCACGTTTACGTAAGTCGAGATAAGATTCCTCTCATATATCTATTTCAGTTTGTGTAAAATCATTCTCTCAACAGATTCATAAACACACACTATATTATGAGAACATAATTTTTTAATAGAAATTGAGAATATCATTTATTTGATTTAATAAGAAGAAGCAATAGAATATATTTAATATATGAGTGGTTTTCTTATCATATTGGGAGATAGTGATTTAATAGAAGCTAAAGGTTGAGATTAGGTATTTTAGGTTGACAATCCAATCATGTGTTGTGGCCTGGCGGTGATTAACACACACCCACCTATTGAATGACAATAATAATACATCATCATCCATGTATCTTTTTATTTTAAAATAAAAATATAAAAAAATGATAAAATTTACTCCATCCGATCCTTAATGTAAATCACCTTTAGAAGAATGAATTGATCAATAACATAAGTTAACTTGGACAGTACTTAATGTTTATTTATCAATTTTACATTGTAATTAATCTTACATGACAGGGTTGAAAGTTTCTTCAATTTAAAACAAATTTAATGAGTTAACTATAATTTTTTATTTTATTTAGTTAATTAAAGTGACTTATATTTTGAACCGAATTGGGTTTGTCAAATTATTTATATCCATTAGGTTAAGTTCATCAAACACGCTTGCTATTTTACTACTTTATGTTGTTAAGATGCGTATATGTATACATGTAAATTGATATACAGACACTTGTAGATTTTGTATCAACCATTATGATATAAATTAATATTTGTAAGTTTTTATATAGACATTATTATTTACTCAGTATCAGTTGTTAAACTTAGATGGCTGTATGTATTTATAAAATCACCTATGAAATGTGGACACTTAAGCAAAAAAAAAAAAGGACATATACACCCGTAAACTCATCTATGAATTTGATTTAACTTATATAATCAACTTTATCTAAGTTTTCTTCCTAAATGTGAATTATGGTAGTTGAAAGAGAGAATGAAAACAAAAGATAAAGTGTAGTGTACACAAGTCAAGACAAAACTATTTTGAAATTTGTAAAAATCATCTCGAAATCTATAAAAACCATCTCAAAACCTGTAAAACCATCTCGAAATCTATAAAATCATCTCAAAAGCCGTAACTCCTCTTATACCAACTGATTTCTGTAACTCCTTTATATCAACTGATTTTCCAAACACACATGTTTTGTGTGTTTGGAGATATAATCTCAATCATTATTGAAATTTTAAATCAAGTTTATCTGTTTAAGATATAATCTCATTCTTTTATCAATGTATTTAACGAAACCTTTACTAAGTGAACATATTGTGTCCGTTTGGTAAAGCGGTGGAGAAGTACTTTTACACAAATCGAGATAAATATATGGAGGAGATTATCTCATTTTTCAGAAAAACACTGTTGAACGTGCTTATGAAGAGTAGATAAACTTTTCCAAACAAGCATATTGTTGCAATTTTGGAACAGATGGCAATGGAAAACTGGTGAGAGAATTCAGCATGAGATGATTGATTTGAAAATGATCTTATTTACAGAGAAAAAAATGAATACTTAATTTATATGTTAAATGTTGATATATAAAAAATTAATGTTTAATGCTCCAACTCTTCTGTATTTGAATGACCCCTCGCCTCCATGAATTTTTTATCATAATTATACTTTGGTCATTTTAATTTATTTAACTTATGTTTAATTAAATCTGTAACATTTTGTTTGAATTCAATCTTTTAATTTTCAATAGGTAATCCATTTTTATCAACTTTTTGAGTACATGCATCTTCCATTTCGAAGCTTGCTCAAGCTCAATTTGCGATGGAATTTGTTTCTATTAATTTATATAGAAGATATCTTAGAAAAAGTTAAATAAAATATTTTGAAACACTCACTAAAATTCAGGAATGAATATTATTGTATATAAAAACATTATTTATTTGAAATAACTTATACAATTCTATTTTAAATTATTATATAATTAAATTCATACCTTGTGATAATTATTTAACCAGGCTAAGGAATCTAACCGTAGGTTTCTTTCACATTTAAATTCTAGCCATGCTAAGGAATCTAACCGTATGTTTCACATTTAAATTCTATTGCTAATGTTTCATTTGTTTTACTCATTGCTGCAGAAAAGTACTGATACAAATCACAGCCGAAAGAAAACACACATAGAATGATGCAGAAGTTAAGATGAACCATGGACGCAGAGCTTCAATAAAGTATATTCCTTGCATGTACTCCTAACTCATCAATTAGTAAAGCCTTGGATCTCAAGTAAAATATATATAATATTGGATTACATGGACAGAGAACATTCTCAGATCAGCTCTTCATCCCTTTATACATACTGAGCAGGATTCTTGGTCTGTAAGCTAACAATATCTTTTCCATGATATGAATGTGAAATCTTCAATTAGAGTACAAAAGCAATATCAACTTGCAATGAGATAAGAACATCGTTTTGAGTACTTAATTGAGAGAATACACGGGGTTGGGTTGTGACTTTGTGAGAAGGGGGGATATATGGTAAGAATTCTCCCTCGGATCTGTTCATTTGCGTGCCTCTACCTTCTTTTGTTCACGGGCTGTTAAAAATTAAGAGTTACTTTGTTGGATTCTGTACCTTTTCTGGTTGAAAGAAAGCAGATGAGGGGAAAAGAAATTTACCAGCCTTCTCCTCTTCACGCTTTTTTGCAGCCTCGGCCCTCTGTTGTCGTATAATTGCTAGTCGTTCTGCAAAAAAAGAAGCGGTGAAACAATGGAGAGCTGCTAGTTGATATGTCTTACAATGGCAAGGCAAAAGATGATTGATGATGATAGCAACAATAAAAGAAGAAAGTGACTATAGGTTGAAAACCATAGTCCATGGCTGATTTAATATTGCACGACAGATTGGCAAAAGCGCTCCCTCCCTAATATTTATTTCACCAGTAAACTCACCAAATATCAGGGGATGTACTGAATATAAATTTTACATCCATGATCAATTAACCTTTAATAATCATTAACAATAATCCTATCTCCAATACAACATAAGGGAACAGTCTGATTTCAGTAAACCACCAAAAAATGCAACAATAAAGCATTATCCTTATTTTCCCGACTTTATCAAGTTAATATCACCAATTTTTCATTCTTGACTCTTGAGTATGGTCCATAATTCATGAAAGAAGGTAAGTTTTGCAAGCAACCAAAGAATTACCTAAATCCTTTCTTGCTTGTTCTGTTTTCCCTTGTTCCTGAAGCCTCATATATCGCTCATGTGCTTTTTGTTTCTCTATTTCCTCCCTGCAAACAACAGTGAATTTCACAATGACATACAGAAGCATGGTAAGAAAAAAGTGGTTAAGCAGTCGTGTTGTATCCACCAAATAAACCTTTGAAGCTCACCTCTCCCGTCTTGAGAGTTCAGTTTTCTTTTCAATCTGCAGAATATATAAATAACTCAAAACAAAATCTTAGGTAATCAAAGGATACCGTCAAGAATAAACCTAAAAATGAAACTCACATCAACATCTTTGGCCTTCACATTCTTCACTTTTGCTAAATTAGGATTTTCAACCTCAATAAGTCCCTCAGTGCCTTTGCGCTTCTGTCCATAGTTGGAAAATGTAAGTGAACCTAAAGTTACTCGAACCACAAGGAAGAAATAAAGCAATGATGAACACCAACCTCAGGTTCTTCTTCCACCTCCTCCTCCTCTGATTCTTCTACCTCATCTTCGGCCTCTTCCTAACATACAGAGTGGAATTGCGATTTCATGTGACAGGCAGAAAAGACAAACCCAGACACAGAATGAACAGATATTCCTCAACTTCCTCTAGACTTCTGATAATAGTATCCATGAATAGGACTTTCAGGTAGGGGGATCACAAAACAAACCAAAAGAAATAGACCAACAGAGGCACATCAACCATACGGAGCACAGGAGATTATAGTACAAAGTGAAGCACACCACAAGTACAACCTTTATAATGATTATTGAAAATGACTATGTGACCGGATTCAATGTCACTGGAGAGTGGTCAGTAGTTGATCATTAAATATTTAAATATTAGTGCAAAAAATGGTCAAGTTTCTAGGAATCAGCAATGCGAAAGAACATAAGCAATTGAGGAAAATAATCAAGCAAGTAAAGTTTAGGATGCGAAAAAATACCCGTTTGAAAGAACGAGGCCGTGTAGAGGTTCCAGCAGCTTCATCAATTTGAATCATGAGGAAAAAGACAAAATCTTAGCAACAATTCACTATTTAACAGGGCCAGAACACAAGCATGCAATAAAAGAATAAAGCCTCGAAACAAAAAGAATAAACTGAAACTTCGCCGAAAAGAATCAAGAGATCTCTACAATATTGTCATGAAAAAAAGGCTCGACAAAATTCCTCGTCATACAGAGCCCAATATCATAGACTTGTTACACAGTTGACATAGAACTTCGCTCATGCAGGAAAGTTGGTTTCGTTACCCCGTTACTCAGTTGTTTTTTTGTTCAATTACACCTTGAAGTATCAATTTTTATATGGATATAAGAACTACGTAATTGATAATTCCAAGTTCATTGAATAATTGAGAGGGCCACTGTGGTTGACCAACAAGAAAAAACTAATTCTCACCAACCACTACAAACTTGTATGGTCATCCCAATTTCCAGCTGAACCAGAAAATATCAGTGTCCAACTCAACTACACATCAAATATTTTATTAGACATGTTTTACTCCACAAGTGGAATTTTAGAACAAGTTAAACTGGCAAACAAGCCATATAAAACTGATCAATTAGTACAGTAAATAAATTTATGGATCTAAGTCCAACAAGTACAATCAAACCCTTGAGATATAGCAAGAACTGGAGGGTTAATGCGATACACTGAGAGGAGGGAAAAAAACAGAGAGTACCAATATCATCCGGGGAAGAGAAGTTGCGGTGACCAGTGGGCTTGCCCTTGAACTTTCCTCTTCCCATTTTCAGATGTAGAGAATTACGAAGGAGGAGGAAAGCTTTGCTTCCTAAGCGACCTGGGAATTTGAAGAACTTCTCTGATATTTTTTGCGTATCAATTCCTTACAGGGACTCAGCTTCGCGGCCACGCGCGGGGATCTGGTTCTGCGAAAATAAAATCAGCAAAAAAAAAAAAAAAGATATTTTTATAAATTGCTTACGAAAAAGCTATTTCTCTTTTTCCAGATTTTATATTATATATTTAATGTTTAAACATTGATGGTGTAACTTTTTCATTTTCTTTAAATATAGTTGTGTGTGTATTTTATATATTTGAACATATTATGCAGGATAAACTAAACCTATGGCTAGTAACCAATAAATAACTGAGGTATAAAAAAGAAAAGAAAAATCATATTATTGAATATTTTAAGGGGTAAGGTATAAATTTATCTAAAAAAATTTTCCTCATAAACAATATTGCCTTGAGTTTTTCTGAAAAGTAATGTTGCTCCAAAAGATTCAAAATAGAGTATGTTACTCCTTACTAAAGGTGGAAACATGTTAGACGACTTGTTAGGAGCATGTGGCCTGACCTATAAAAATCTGAATACACCAGGCTTTCTACAAACCCAGGTACAGGCTTAGCCCGCCTAGACAACATATTTTCATAAACAATGGCCTATTAGGTGGCCAGGGCTTATTTGTTAATAACAATATTAATTAATAAAATCATATGATATTGGAGAGGAAGAGGTGTGTTGAAAGCTGGAGGTGCCTTCAAATGCATTACCATTACTCCAACACATTTTATTGTATTACTTATATGTTATCTAGAGGTATAAGAGCAACTGGATCCTCGAGAAGATGGTACCAAAGTCAGAGTGTCTGGTTCATAATCCCCGGGATGAGATATTGAAAATAAGATGCATCTTAGCTCAGCGTTTGTAAGGTTCAAACACATGTTCAATAATGTTTTTTTGCAAAACGATATAATCTCCTTCATATATTTTTCTCGACTTACGTAGAAGTACTTCTCTACTGCATTTCTAAATGGGGCTAAGAACTACCCCAATCCCTACAGTCTGTACTCACTTAAAACTCATGTTTCTTTTTTGTCACGCATGTACCTACCGTTAAGCTAATATTGTCATCATATATTTGGTGAAATACACAAATTGTCTTTTAACAACAATTCACAAGACAGGGATAGAAAGGAAGGGAGTGAGGGTAATTTGTTGAAATTTCATGTTTAAATTGTAAGCTTGCTTCTAGTTCTTGAATTTTGAAACTCGTTTGGGTAACCAAAATCCATTCTTAGGCTTACCGAAACAAAATTCCTCTCACATATTTACCTCGGAATCTGTGTCCGTTCTCCCAACGGACTATCCATATAGGTTAGAGGCTTTTTATGTGAATGTATAACGTTTATATGCTAATGTTAATGGGTAGTGTAATACACGCTTCATTGGGTGATGGATCTGACTATACCTTGTAACCTAAATGTTCAATCTCGAGTCTGATGCTAGATACAGTGCAAACCGTCGTTTTCTTGTTCCTGCTCTGCCCTGGGCTCCTATTCTTTATCAAACAACCATCTTTTGCTATTTATTCTGCATCAGTAGTATCACTTGCAACTAGTTGGCCAACACCTCAGTTGGGGGAGAATTTGAGCAAATGTAGATGTTTATATGATTTCAGGGAACACTGCCACTAAAGTTTATTGTAGGTGTTCTTAATCCTAGATGCAAAGCACATGTTATTAATTGATGCTTTTCTTTGCTTTATTTAGCAAAAGTGTTGAACAAACCAAATGCACTATTTTTGCATTAATAAAATGATACCATATGTTATAGATATTACTTGTTAAATTAGGTTATGATCTATGGCCAATATACATTTGATTTATTTTTACTATGTGTTGGAATAAGAAAGAATCATATTGAAGATTTGATGTTTTGTGGCCTGTTAGCTTGAAAACAGGTTTTCATACAAGCCATGGCCAGGCCATGCAGAAAATAGGCACAGACCCAAGTCAAAAAAATGCATATTTATAGGCCACTTGTCTGATCTAGCCTATTTTCACATATACCCCTTACTATTAAAAGTGTTAACAGTTAACATTAATTTTTAATGGTTAACGTTAATTTTCTTTAACAGAACGGAACAACAGTTTTCCATTTTAAAAATTTCACAATAACATTACCCATTGTAAAATTTTAGTCAAGAAATGCAAGTTTGATTCAAAGTTAAGGTGTGGGTTATCTTCACACTCCTTACTCCTTCTCTTATATTATAGTTTGTTTCTGATGGCGTTGGAGAAACACATTTATGCAAACTGATATAAAGTTTATATCTTATGTTTACCTTATAAATCATATATCACATTAGAAAATTAACTTTCATTGCTAAATATAGGCATCAACTTGTTCCCTTGAATAATCTGGTAAATAAATTTGAATCCCATCATTTTTAGTAGGACTTCGTACTGAACAAACTGAAACAGATCACGGTTCAACCCAAAGTCTAATATATTTTTATGTTGGGTTGGGTTAGGCAGCCCGTGGTCTAGTCTACCAGTTCAGTGGACCAATGCTCAGGCTGGACTGGATTTTGATCCCCTAGACTAGTAGAATAGTCCAGACAATTTATGACCCTAGTATTCCTATTTTTTTCATTTATCTTAATGGTAGGTACAAAAGTACCTTCAATCCTATTAAAAATCATCATAAAGCTTTATCATCTATAGCAGACATCCAAGTTACAATACATAATGAAGGAATCGAATCTAGTTTCCAAAATATTAAGCATCAATCAATCTTCATTCCTTGATCTCCTCCCCCATCACTTGTGTTAGCTCCATCTTAACAAAAATCATAAAATACTCTCTTTCATGGTTAACCGGGTATAATAATCTCATGCCTCTTTTGTCACTAGTCTTGAAGAAAAAAAAAAAAAGTTATATCTGAATTTTGGGTTTTGACCTTTGGGGATGTTATGATGTCTTCGCTGATAAAAATCAAGACATTATCCATGACCTTTGCGAGTCTCCTATGTGCTTGTCCTTGATTTCATGGGTCTCAAGCGGCTCACTGCTGAGCTAGCTTGCTAGATGGAATAAAGAAATTGCAAAATGCTACAATCTATTAATCTAAGCAAGTTGGCATTCCACTCCAATGGCTTCTAACAGAATGTGAATTTGTATAATTTAATGTGAACATTATTGGCATAGGAACTATTGCCTGTACTAACAAAAAAGCTAATATTCAGCTTGGTAGAACTCTACTTTTAAGAGCAGCAACTCCATGCTTACTGCTTGAAGGATTAAGACTTCGCTGGATCTTTTCTTTGATTGGATCTGATAAATGAACGAGGGACATTGTGTCTCTCAACTCTGATAAGGAATGGCATATTCCAACGTTACAAATTGTAGCAAAGGATTTTTTGGGCCGTTCAGAAGAAAGTGGCAGACTTGATCAAAGGCAGGATCCTTGTGGGACATGCCCTGCACAATGATCTTAAGGTAAGCATTTCTGTGGGTTTTTTCTTCCCCACTGCCCCTCCCTTCCCTTGTTTTCATATCAGAGTGTTATATTAGCTCTCAGATTTTATCTGGCAGGCATTATTATTGAGTCATCCCAAGAAGGATATTCGGGATACCTCTGAGTACCAACCATTTCTAAAGTGCGGTTTTACTGCTTCTAACTCTGCTTGCATGCATGTGTTTAAATTTTTTTCCCACATTTATTTTTAATCCTTCCCCTTTCTAACAAATCTATCATTCTGGTTCATGCAGATCACAAAGCAGAAGAGCCCTTCTACATCTCGCTGATAAACATCTTGGCGCTAAGATCCAAACTGGGGAGCACTGCTCTGTTAGTCCATCAAACTTCTGTGACCATGTTAAAACATTTTGAATAGCCTAATCATGTAAAGTTAAACCTTAAACAAGTTTCAGATGCCAAGTTTTTATTTAAGAAGTTAACGATAATCGCATAAAAATGTACTTAGGTTCTGTGAATTAAATAGAAATGGGACCATGTTGTGAAATGCTAGTCAGCCTAGGCCAGAAAGCCTCACATGCTTTAAGTTGTGAAATGCATTAAAAATGATGTTTTAAGTTGTTTCAGATAGATGATGCTCGTACCGCTATGCTGCTTTATCAAAGGAATAGAAAAGAATGGAGAAGAGTGTGGAAGATCAACTTCGACTTAAACAGAAGCAGCAAAAACGGAGGCCAAGAAGCAAAAGGAGTTTCACCAGATGGGAATGCCGAGGGAGATGCATCATAGCACTGGCTTCCATTTGCACAGTCTCAAATTTTTCCATTGTTTTTGTAGTGACTGCTGAAAATTGATTTATTATAAATTATTATGTGATATGAGAAGGAAAAGAGGCATGCTTGTTAAGCTCCCTAATTCCTTAAATGCATGTGCTGTTTTCTTCCAGAGTCTACAAAATTAGGACCAAACTGTGTGTTAAGGTTCAGAGTATATAGAGAAAATGAGATGGTGGTAGAATCTGAACTTATATTCTCATATGGCTTACTGTACATTAATTATTGGTTACAACCGTTTTGACAATAAGCGGCTTGTTTGGATAGCTCGTTGGGAGAACAGACACAGATTCCGAGGTAAATATGTGAGAGGAATTTTGTTTCGGTAAGCGCAGGAATGGATTTTGGGTGCCAAACAGGCTACCTAAACAAGCCTTGCGGACCAGAACACAGCCACGTCAACAATTAAAACCGCTTTTATTGTTATTTTCGTTAACAATTAAAACCGCTTCTTCTTTGCGGACCAGAACACAGCCACGTTCCCCTCATTTTTCTCTCTTTTCTTGCTCTCTCACATCATGCACACATGAACCGAGCCAAAGGCCCAAACACCTAAACAAGAGACAACCACGTCTCTTTCTAATGCTCTGAATTGGACATTTGAATCCCAAGAGTTGCAAGAATTTTGGAGAAGATGCCAATTTCTATTCATCTTCGATTGTTCTGTTCAGTTTACAGGGCGGCCTTCAGGTCCTACACTACCAGCTGTCGAGCCGTGCTGTTGCCACGGTTTGGCGGTCCTGAGGTGCTTCAGCTTAACCCCAATGTTCCTGTTCCTGATCTCAAGCCCAATGAGGTCCTCGTCCGCGCTCGAGCTGTCTCTATCAATCCCTTAGATACTCGGGTGAGTTCTATTAATTTCACCTCTTCTTCACTCTGTTTAAATGTTGAGGAAATGGTTGCTGATTAATTTGTCCTACTTGAGAAGGGTGTTTGAGCTTTTTTATTTTGGATGTAAGGGAGAGAAATTACAAATAGTTTGATACGCAATCGCTTGTTTTATTTTCTTATATTGAGGCTGAGTTTCGTTCACTTGTCTGGTTCGTACAAAGGTGCTTGTTGCCTCAAAGAAACTAGTTTAGAGGAATGTAATTAAGATATTGGGTTGTTTCGTTAATTCTGCATCACTGTAAGCCACCATCATCTAATACATTGGGTTATTATGTGAAGTAAATGTTCGTCATCTACTAAATTGGGTTGTTCTGAACATGGATTTTGGCGCACTGTTAAACCTAATTTGACTACTCCTTACATAAGGTATGACCGGGTTGTATTGGAATAAGCATTCTAAAATTTACTTCTTTCAGATGCGATCAGGTTATGGACGAGCCATTTTTGAACCACTTTTACCAATCATTTTGGGTCGTGACGTCAGTGGTGAGGTTGCAGCTGTTGGAGCTTCAGCGCGATCATTGACTGTGGGACAAGAGGTTTTTGGTGCATTGCATCCAACTGCCATAAGGGGAACTTACACCGACTATGCAATTCTCTCGGAGGAAGAGGTTACGGTAAAACCAAGCTCTCTTTCACATGTGGTATGTATCTTTTTTTCTTAGTTTGTACGAGAGTGACTACTTATTTACTTGTCCCATCTTGGTAGTCTTCTGCTCATCATTGTCATTGGCCAGTCTGAAAAACACATTTGCTAAGTTAGGTCTTATTCTTTTGGTATCACCATCATATCTGTTATAGAAATGTCAGTGCTTTTGACGTTGAACAAGTGGATACAAATTCCCTTCCCCTCCTTTCATTCGCCTTTAGGACCCTTGGGAATATGCTTTAATATATTGGTCTTGCAGGAAGCAAGTGCCATTCCTTTTGCTGCATTGACAGCTTGGCGTGCTCTTAAAAGTACTGCCAGGATAAGTGAGGGGTATGTTTATATTGGTGACATTGTGTTTTTGTATTGGAGATAAAATATTTTTACTTAACATGTTCATTGTGCACTAAGAGGTTTCAGCTGTAGATTTGTTTCACTCGCTAAATGATCAGGTGTTGCTTTCCTAACTTCTTTTGATTAGCTGATGGTACCTAATGTTTTATTCTGAACAGACAAAGGGTATTAGTGGTGGGTGGTGGAGGAGCAGTTGGGTTTGCTGGAATTCAGCTTGCAGTAGCTGCTGGTTGCCATGTTGCAACTACTTGTGGAAGTGAAAGTGTTGATCGAATGTTAAATGCTGGTGCAGAACAGGCTGTGGACTATGTTGCTGAGGTGGTGGTGAATCTGCGTTATATCTTATTTCTAGCCATTAGTTCAGATACCTTGATCTTGACACGGACAATATTATTGAAAATTTATGTTTTTCCCCCAAAAAAGAAGGCAAAACTAATGAAAGGGTCAATATACAAACTTAGCATAAATGCTTGTGCAAACCTGAAAGGCCAACACAAGAAAGGGGATTAACAGCGGGATTATGAATGCAGAGTAGTTTGTTTATACTTTCAATTATTTATATTATTATGAATGGCCCCGTTTGGATAGCCCGTTGGGAAAACGGATACAGATGCCGAGGCAATTTATGTGAGAGGAAAAGTGTCTCGGTAAGCGCACCCGTTGTGCCAACAGGCAAAACAAACGGAGCCAAGTAGCTATTACATTGGTCCGTAAAGCAGCTCAGATGTAAATACTACATGGTACGACCAATAAGAAAGCTAAAAATGTCTTGCTTTCTAGTTTTTTATAACTAGTCTTGATCAACAGGATGTTGAGTTGGCTATAAGGGGAAAGTTTGATGCTGTTTTGGACACTATTGGTGTACCGGAGACAGAAAGATGTGGCATAAACTTTCTGAAGAGAGGTGGGCACTACATGACGCTTCAGGTAACAGATAAAAGTTCATCTCATGCTATTGCCATCTAGGCCCATGGCATTAAAATGATCTTTCATGTTTTCTTTTACAATAGCCACATCTACCCCTTAATTCTCGTCTTTGCTTGAAGGGTGAGGCAGCATCATTGGCAGATAGGTATGGATTGGCTCTTGGGCTTCCTATAGCTACAGCTGTTCAGTTGAAAAAACAGATTCAATACCGATACTCTCATGGAATAGGTAAGAGATGGCGGTATGACATAATTTTTGCAATGACATTAAGTACCTAAAATGTATCTTATCTGATAAAATGAAGTAATGTAAGTTCTTCTGTAAGATTTTTTTTCCTGCCACTCATCGTCCTCCTTTGTAGGCTTTAGAAGTATGCAGAGTTAGAAAATAATGATTTGCTGTTCTGAATCTTTTGACTAAGCTGCATCCTCCTAGGTTGTAAATTGTTTGGAAAATCTATGGCTAGATGACAACATAATGATTTCCTTGCTGTGAGCCTTTGACAACTCATGCTGTGAAGTGCTGTACATTTTTTTCCGAAAAATGTCATTGTTATGTAAGGCCAATTTAATTTACGTGATTCAGAATATTCATGGACATACATGAGGGCGGACTTTGACGGTTTAATTGAGATCCGGAAGCTATGTGAAGCTGGGAGGCTGAAGTTACCTGTGGATAAAACGTTTCCCATTACACAAGTGAGAGATGCTCATGAGGCAAAAGACAAGAAGATCATTCCTGGTAAAGTAGTTTTAGAACTTAGTTGAAGTCCTCAACATGAGCGTTGCTTCAACCAGAATTATCCTTTACCCCAATCTTATGCTCATCTATTCCAAAGTTGTTCATTTGTTCTTATGTTAAATGGATAGATAGTGCCGTTTTTTCACCTGGTTCTCTCTGTATGATAGAAACTGGAAGTTTTGTAAATCTGATTCTTAATATCCAATCATAAATCCGTATATCGGTTGAGAAAGCGATATGATCTGGCTTCCTTTACATTGTTTTTTTTACATCAACTTGGAAAAACACCATGTGCCACATGCACTCCCTTTCATTAGCCATGTTCTCTTATATTGTCAATTAAAACATAGCTGAATCATTAGCAAGCCTTGTATCAACCTGAAGTACCGGAGTTACGCAATATGTGTCATCGAAGTGGTCAGATCTTATCAATCTTGCAAGGCACCATTTTTCTGCCAATTTGTCACTTGAATTAATAAACTTGTTCATGCAAGGTTGGAAACACAGCGTGGAGGAATTAAAAGAGACTTGATGATGTGCGCTTTTGGCAACAACTTTTTAAAAGTTTATCCGCTTACAGACTCTCACATTTGGTAACTTGTTCTTTTAAAATACATTCTGAGTAAATAACTTATTCTTGGTAAAATAAATGCCTCTGAACCTAATGTTTACCCAAATATAAATGTATTCTATCAAAAGATATTATAGATAAATGCTGTCAAAATGATTATGATAAAATGCATTCTCGTGTTTTTCATACGGGCACTGCAATGCTAACACAAGGTGGCAATGACGGGAGAAAATAAGTTTATGATGTTCGCTATCACATGACCTGAAGATAGTTAATCTGTTTTGTAATAAAATATTAGTTTGCTTTTAAAGAATCTCGATTGTTGGGACTTGGAAGTGAGGGGACAGTCTCAGGTTTCAGCTTTCAAGAGCTCGCAACCCTTTTGGGAAGATTGCTGCTCTTTGGCTTCACCCATTTTGAGTATCGAATTATTGCTTCAACCCTCAAATCAAAATATTGTAAATTTCATTGATTCTCTTTTCAATAACTTGCTGACTGCAAAGCACTTTTTGTTTGGTTGTGGTGTAGGTGTTGGGTTAAGTCCAGCTGCCATTTCTCTACAAAACTTTTCTAAACTCTTTTGTAAGGAATTCATATTTAGAAAAAAAATAAATTTCGCATTTATATGAGAAATTCTTGGATGCTCTCTAGCAGTACGCACCCTAATTAAAATTCTTCAATTACCTCTCCTCCGTGGTGGGTCTCTCCTTCACTCATTTTTGGGATCCCATCCTTATTGAATTCCCCTGCTCTCAGAGAGCATCCAAGAATTTCTCCATTTGTTATTCAAGTTTTTTACGGAATCTTTCTGCAGCGAGGTCTGATTGGTAGTCAAATATTTGCCGCGTTAGATATCAATTACAACGTAGCCAATTTTTTTTTTTACCCTTTTTGCCTTGTTTATTTCTCAAATTACTTGTAGATTCCTTCGTCTTTTTTGAACCATTCTCAATCACGTTACATATAAATCGAGATAAAACTTTCCTCACATGTTTATCTCTAAATCCGTAAAATCTTTTTTCTTCTGATATATTCTCAACGGCGTACTTCTTTCCCAATACAACCCAGCCTCTTCCTATGCAGGCAATAGTAAGAAACTGCAGAAATATCTGTCCTTTAATTTTTTGAAATGGATAATAAGTTTGTTTTGATTAACAATAAAATCTATTTTTTAAAAACGATTTATAATTTATGAAATAAAATATGAAAAATGTTTTATTTTAGATTTCCGCACTAATCGGATGCTGACAAGCATCTGTTATGGGTGGGTCTTTTGCAAAATTTATTACAGTGGGCATTTGAAAAAAAATTGCTGTTCTGGTTCTTGTTTAAATAATCATCGATGAACAGCTACCGGGACAGCTAGTGAGTTACATTTTGCAAAGGACAAGCAACGTCTCTCTCTCTCATGTGCCCTGCACACTGCAACCAGTACTACCCCTCTCTGCAAAGAAAGGCCACCAAGAAAAGATCTTTTTTCCATTCATATCTCTTTCCAGATGTCGATGGCATTGGCAGCCTTGTTGAATATTAGATGTTCTTATGATCCCCAAAAATCATCATTCTCCTGTCAATGCCCACGCCCGTGGAATTTGTTGAAAGAAATGGAATGTACACAATAGAGATCCCATTAATGAAGCTCTTCTTTGGTTGTTTCAATTCCCATTTGTCTTCTTCGTCCAAGACCATTAAGTTCTCTTCCAAGTGCATTCTCAGCCCAGGCAGTAACAATGGCAATAGAGAGCCATCTCAGATTTCTCTGTCCTCTTCCTTAAGTTGGAAGCTCAGAAGCAATCGGAGTATCAGAAGCGGACAAGCTTCTCCAATGTTCCCAACTGTGGGCAAGAAAAAAGGCGGCGCCTTTGCGAATCCAGAGCCTTCTTCCCCTAAGGTAACGTGCATTGGACAGGTGAGGGTGCGAACCAGAAAACAGGGGAAGAAGATGAGAGCAAGATCCATGAGAAGAAAAGAAGCAAGCTTTAGGAAAACAGACCAGGGTTTTCGGGTTGCAGCAGCAAACCCAAATATCAGCGGACAAAAAGGCTCAAATTTTGAGTATCAGAATCATCAGAATTTACGACAAGAGTCTTTGCCTCATCGGAATCAGAGATGGGTTCATCTTCCTCTGACTATTTGTGAAGCTCTGAGGGGATTTGGAGCTGACTTCAACAATTGCTTTTTCCCATGTTGGTCTTCTTGTAAATCAAGCGAGAAAGATGAAGAGGATAAAGCAGGAGGGGAGAGGGGGGGATCCGGTCGCGGGGCCGCATTTGCAGGATGGTTGGCGTCTTTAGAAGAAGGAGAAGAAGATAGAACAGATAGGTTAGAAGGAAGTCAGAGAAGACATGTGCTCGAAGATATTGATATCGAAGAGGTCAAGAAAGATGAGTTTGTTGGGGAAGAAAAAGAGCAAGAGAAGGCTAGAGTGAGCTCTTGCATCCCGCCAAAGAATGCACTTTTGTTGATGAGGTGTAGATCTGATCCAGTGAAGATGGCGGCTCTGGCTAATCGGTTTTGGGAGTCCCCAGCTCAGAAAGATGAAGATGAAAGAGAGGATAATGGTGATGAAGGGGGAGAAGTAGAAGAAGATGAAGTACCGAGACATGTTGAAATTCCAACCAAAATAGTAGAAGATAGTGCTTGTGAAGAGCAAGTAATCCCATATGGATTAGTAGAAGCGAAAGTAATAAAGGGCTTTGAACTTGACAGTAGAGAAATCCCAGAAGAAAAACCAGAGAATGGGGGCGTTATTGGTAATCCGCAAGGTAAAACCTTGGTCAGTTTGCCTTCGGCAGTTCAAGTTGATCTCGAAAAGCTAGAAGTTGAAGACGTTATGCACCAAGAAGGTGAAGAAATGCTGAAAGAGAAAGAAAACAAGGAAGATGGCCAAGTTGAACAAAGAGACACAGAACTTGCTTCCTCCCCTGTAGTAATTGCTGAAATTTCAGTAAAAGCCCCTGGGGATGAGAAAGACACTACAGAGAGATCTCGGGAAGACAGAGAGACAGCAACCCGCAATAAACCCGACCTTGATTACCCAGAACTCCCAGAAAAACGGGTGGTTCTGGGGTCAAACCAATCAGAATCCAAGAAGGGAAGTAGCTCTGTTTTGCCGGAGTGCCTGCTTTTGATGATGTGTGAGCCCAAGTTGTCCATGGAAGTCTCGAAGGAGACTTGGGTCAGCAATAAGGACTTCATCCGGCGGCTTCCAGAGAAGCCTGTGAAGAAAAAGGACAATGGAAACGAGCGCAAGAAGAGAATCTGCGTCGACTCTAAACCGCCGCTGCCGCAGCCTCCGAGGTCGTCATGCTCATATCCGGCTCCGGCGGCGGGAATGTCGATGGCGACCATGATAGAGCAGAAGCTGGGGGAATCCAATGCATGCGAGCCGTTGGTTCTCAAACGATGTAACTCTGAGCCGATGAGGTCATCGGCCATTCTCGCCCCAGAGGCTTGTTTCTGGAAGAACAGAAAGCTGGAGCCACACCATCCGGCGACTACGCTTGGGATCGGCGCGGCTGGGGTTGGATTTTGACCTCAAAAATTCCCCCTTAAATTTCGCAAATAACCATCGTTCATTATAAGATCTGCGCGGGTAATTTTAGCAACAAGTCCTATGTAGTAGTGACCTTAGTGGCTATAAGCTCTTCTAGAATCATTTCAGCAAATTTCAGGTAATTATTTGCTATTGTGTGTACTCCCTTTGGTTCTGTAACTAGTTTCATGAAGTTTGAGGTTCAAGCCTCAATCCTTTTGGAGGAGTTAATTGGTCAAATGTACATGCAATGGAGGGAACTATGTTATTATTATTATTATTAGACCCATCACATTCCTTAACTAGTTTTCCTTTTTTATCATATTTGCCAACATGTTTGAAAGTTTTAAAAACTCGTTTAACAATGTTCTTTTTCGTAAACTTAGATAATCTTTTTCGTATATTTGATTCGATTTACGTAAAAGTACTTCTCTACCACGTTTCAAACGGCTTAGAACAATTATACGTAAAACTTGCTACTCAGGCTTATTAATTGAATGAAGGCGGTGAGCACGGGCGGATCTAGGTATAGTTGAGGGGTAAAGCTGCACTCCCTGATTTCCAAAAAATAGGTATATAATAGTGCTATGTGATTTATTTTCCACCCACTAATTTGTTAATTTTGAACCCACTAAATTTTTACTTAAATTTTTCTTAAAAAATATTAAAAATATGTCATGTTTATCTTTTAAGAAAATAATTTACCCCGTAAATCAGGTCCTCGTAATAATTAATGTGCTTGTTTGGCTACGTTTAGCTTGTAGTCATAAGCACGTTCAACATTAGGTCCGTTTGGCAAAGCGGTGAAGCAGTACTTATGGGTTTATTCACACAAGCCGAGGCAAATGTGTGGAGGAGATTGTCTCGTTTTACGGAAAAACACTGCTGAAAGTGCTTATGGCTACAAGTCAATCGTTGCCAAACAAGCACATTGTTTTTCCACAAAACGAAACAATCTCCTCCACATATTTGCCTCGGCTTGTGTGAATAAACTCATAAATACTTCTCCATTATTTTTTCAAACGGACAAAATATGTTGGAAACTTGTGAACTTTCAAACATTTGTGCCTTCACTGTCACGCTTCTTTCTGTGTACAAATGACTGAACTGAGTGCAGACTAAAACTGAGGATGCACGTTAGGGCAAACTGAATGCAGACGTACTATTTACTTACGTAACAATGTGGCACAGGAAAACTAAAAATCAAAACGCAAATTACTTCCGTTTATCTTTTTTAAAGAAATTAATAAAGTTAAATAATTTAATATATTTATCATTTTTAAACTAATTTCTTTAATTTATAAATTGATATATAATTCAAATATATATACACGAATATTTTAAAATATATAAAAATAAATTACTTAGTTTCATTAATTAAAAAAATAAGTGGGTCACCGCCACTGCACAATACACCAATATGACAGAAAAAGGCATGCCTGTCCAACACGAAAATTGTTTCTTGCTCAACAAAACTTTTAAGCTTATCTCGCTCTGCATCACCCCTTGGAATAAGCTGAGTGACTAAGTGGCGCACAGTGTTTTGGTAAAGCCGTGAAGGCATTGAGAAGAATATGGGAATATAACTTTCCAGAAAGGTATACAAGGGATTTGGTTGATTAGCAACAAACTTGAAATAATTTTGAATTCTGAGGAGAAGAGGAAAAGTAAACAAGGTAGCCACTAGCCTCTACAAAACCTTTTCCACATTCTATATTTAAGACTGATAATTACATGGGAGGTGGATTGTATTCAAACCAATAGACCATGACTCTCTCAAAAGAGAGTCATGAAGATCACTCCTTCAAGTCAGTAAGAGGATCTATGGACATTTTCCTCCACTTCAACTTCATTAGACTCTCATTACTGTTTATCGTTTGAAACTTCATCTTCACTCCTGCTGCTCAATTGAGTATTATTATTTGCGGGGCTCTCAACTGATGAATTTGATAAGCCCTGCTGTGCAACGCCTTGGCTTTCAGTTTTCTTTTCACTTGAACCTTCTTCCACAAGGGAGTTCAAGGCAAGTTGGCCGGAATAAAGGAACAAGCCTATGGAGTTGATGCCGAAGACAAATGTAGCGAGGTAGCACAAGCCATTCACTATTGTCCTGTGCAAAGAAATCAAATGGTTAACAGAGCTTGAAAGAAATTATCAGAAAGGCCTCTGGAGTTAAGCTATGGAATTGAATTACCTTACGGTTATTGTTATCTGGCGGACCTGAAAAGCATAAGATTTCCACAATTAGACTATTGCGGGCCAAAAAGAACAGGACTTGGGCTGGCAGTGGAAGACAACTTTCAGACAACGTCTAACACAGGATTTATAAGAGTAGATCTGTTGTGAATGTCTTTTTTCCCATGTTAATTCAACAAAATGCTTCTCTGTAGGATCCCAATGACATTTTTTCCCCAGGCCTGAGATCCCAAAGTTACATTTCAAGATTAAATAGACACATTCCAGCCTTTTACTTTTGTCCTGGCAAATGACAATGCATTTGTAGGGTTCTTCATTGGTAAATGATACATTTTATTTTCAAGGCAGAAATCTGATGTGCACAATTTCTATAGCCGCAATTCCTTTCAATATCTGAATTTCATCTTAACAAAATGCAAGGCATAAATTGGATTGTTCCTTTGATGCTTTGTTCCTTTATCTGCAATATCAGCTTCTTTTCCTTTTGCAGTTAAGTCTTCTAGAATTACAATGTTAATATCACACAGGAGAACAAATTCAAATCCATTAATTAAGGTTTAAAACCGAAAAGAAACTAACGGATATATATATATATATCACTCCCATAAAATGATTTTACCATCATTATACTCAACATGTAGCAATATCCTAGTTCTTCATATGATAGTGGAAACCTAATATTCTGGCTTATTTCTTTGATACATTCATTTTAATCCTTTCTAGAGCAGTGTTTATCTGAATGCAAACCATACAAATAACTTGCTAATAAAAAGGCAAGAGACAAACCGAGAAATTATCTGAAACTATTTGGCGATTTAGAGCTGCCTCAATGGTGGTAGTGAACTTGTAGAGAATAAGAGCAATAATACCAGCTGATATTCCCCCTATAAATGCCTGAACAGGTGAAGGTGGACCTTTAGCTCCAATCGAAGATGACCCCATCACTTTCAGGTTTTCTAATGCTTCTTCCTTCAATGAATTTTTCACTCCTGAAGACCTAAATTTCTTTACCCACCAAACTCATGTCAATACACATTGATTCACCATAGCACGAAATCACTCAAAATCTAAATGAACTGCAAAGCAACACATCCATTTTTTCCCACAAACCAATCCTCAAATCGTGGCACTTCAAGTTAAATCATTTAACTCTGTTGTCACTTTATTAGCTACATAAAGTATAAACTATTGAAGAAATGAACACTTAAGATCATATTTATATAGACAGTTAACACATAGGAAATTTACAAGAAAATAGAGAACTAAAGAATAATTATGATGAAGAAATGCAGCGTACCAATTCTTTGGCACGTTTGGCCCGACGCCGGATAGATCGAAAAAGGAAGACGGTGATGGCTCCCGTAAGAAGAACACTGGTAGCAATTTGAATTGTAGAAGGCTCATCCGTAGTGGCAAAAATGGAAGGCGTAGACATTGGTAGTTCGATGGGGCCATCCCCCACAGCAGCCGCGAGTTCTGCAAGTTGAGTTAACCATGGCGAATAGGAAGGAGGAATAGTTGAAACAGGATGAAGAATAGTCGGTTTGTGAAGAAAATTGAGAAAAGGGGATGCAGGTAAAGGAAGAGAAAGAGAAGGGCTATGAGGAAGAAAAAAGGGAACAGAAGGATTTGAGAAGATAACGTGGTGGTAGCAGTGAGACTGCAACATCGCAGATAGTGAGAAAAAGGCTACAGAAAGAGATTAGAGAGAAGGAAGAAGAAATGGTGGTTAAGATTCCTTTTCTCAACGTAACTGATCAGTGAGCTACGTCTGCTTCGTCTCCGACTACATAGAACTGATGGAAGTGGAGGCTTCGTCTAAATATCTGATTATCTTCTGCGCTTTGGATTTTGGTGGGAAATGAAAATATCCATACACAAATATACGTTCTCTCTATATTTTTGCAGAAGTGATCGAGTTAAAAAAAATCCTCTTTCCTTTTCAATACTTCGTTATTATTGTTAGTTTGTTACCTTTAACAAAATTATTTTTATTATTATATTTTAATAAAATTCAATTTCATTAAAAAAAATAAAATTCAATTTCATTATTTTTATTGTTTAATTTTGATGGAAAATTTCATTAATTTTTATTAAAATTATTTACTTTTCGAAAAAATTTAATTAAAACTTAAAATTCAATTTCATTCTATACATGATTTTCTTAAATGTAAAGTCAAATTTTTTTCAGGTAATCTATAATCTAATGCTTTATTACAATAGTACTATCTCCAAAGTTGATTAATTTTTTTTGAAGAGAATAAGGGAGTAAATTAACAAATTTATCTGTACTTTTTTTAAAATTAGTTTATTTTATTTATAAGTTGATATATAATTTAATTATATATAAATATTTTGAGAATTTATATTATAATAAAATAATTTATTTAACTTTTTTATCACTCAAAAATTAACTTGCTCTTGTATGATGGAACGATGGAGATAGTAATAATTTACAGATTACTATTTTTTCGTATTATGTGAGGAAAAATGCATGATTTGAAGACTTGTCAACATGACAACCGATGATGCTGAGTTAGAGGGATGAAAAATTCCATTTGAGGGGGAAACTGGGAAAATAGATTCTCTGAACACTAGAGAAAAAAACAAAAGAGAATGATCATCATCTAGTAATCCAAATAAAAATATTCGCATTGCAGATTCTAAGAAATTCCCAGTTTTACAACTTTGGTGAAAAGTCCTTGTTTGTTTTTGTTAATATTTATGGAAATAACCAGAACTTCAGGACATCATGTGAATAAGAAAATAGGGAAAACCCAGAAGAATAGATTAGCAGATTTGTTTCTTCTTGTGTCAATAATGAATGGTGAGTTCAGCATTCTTGGCGAACATTCGAAGCCACGGCTCGGGCCCAAAATTTGATACGTTGCTTCATGTCCTTTGAAGATTTGCTTGCAGTGTAACTAGGGATTGGAGGAGGAGGAGGAACACAACCCTGTAGCAGCCATGCCTCTGATAGGTAGGGTCTTCTCCAAGCCTTGTCTTCCACCGTTTCTTCTCTGTTTTTCTCTTGCAAGCCTGGTATTATGCTGGCTACACTTGGGCTTATTGTTTCTTTCTCGAATAAGAATCCCAGGTCCTTAAACCCTTGAACTTCTTCAAATTCGAGATCGCTCAGGCTCTTCCTCATCGTATTCTGCTTCAAGAATCTTCTTCTCATCTCTTTTATGCCTTCCGTGCTGAAGCTGCTTTCTCCTTTTGTGTTTCTCACTGGTCGGCTTCTTGGAATGCTGTAGCTCTGCCATCAGCAAAACATTGTCAGAATCACCTGTGGTTGTTGGAATGACCATGATTTTATTAGACAGTTGCATCATGCGGTTTATACATGCTGCTTCTTGTACCTACGAAGGAATGATTCTCTACAAAAAGGACTTTATCAGTTCGGCTACGTGTATGCATGTACTGTGCTACGTCATTGTGCTGCAATTATATCCATGATAAATTATCAACAAAAGATCCCTCTCTTTTAGATAGCACGCTTCGGCCTTCCTTTACCCCTTTTTTAGAGTACTCCAATTGGTCCACCATTTTTAGTTGTATCTCTAATGGTTTTCTTTAAACATGTTCAAATTACTTCAAACAATTCTTCACCATTTTCTCCTTTATGGCTGCCACATTAACTTGTTCATGAATTTCATCATTACGAATCATATTCATTCTTATATGGCTACACATCAATCGCACCATCTTTATTTCAGCTACCCCCCACTTTATACTCACGTTATTCCTTTAGAGCCTAACATATAGTCATACTAGCTTTATAGCAGTATTATAAAACTTTCCTTTTATTTTATTAGACACTTTTCCATCACAAATAACTCCAGTAGCTTACTTCTATTTACACCATCTAGCATAAACCATAAGCTTAATTCTTGGCATGAACCTAAATTGAACCATAAGCTTAATCCCCTTAGCAAATAAATCGTTTCTATTGTGGAACTTCCTAGCATGAATCTAAATTGATTCTCAAAAATATCAATTTCTGACCTCAACCTATGCTTAATCATATTTTCCTATAATTTCATTGTATGACTTATAAGCTCAATTCCCCCGCACAGTTTTAAATGTTATAAAAGATTCAACGAAGTTTTACATTGGTTGTCGAGACTTAACATAACCCTTCTCCTTTACTTGGGCTTTGGACTAGCTATTAAACATATGCGGAGTTGAAGGAATGATTCTATATTGTGCTAAGAAGATTTGCTCTTTGACTCTTGGATTGACTTGGCAGGCAAAAGGGAATCAAGTAGGAGCTTAACAGTTTCTTTATCTTACAGGAGATTGAATTGTAAGAACTTTGAACACTAATATTGGTGATCCATGAAAGACCTTGATCTTACTGGAAAGTTGCATTATTGTAGCAGCCAATAAATATGGTGATTGTTTCTGTTTAACATGGATTTACTTAATGGTTGAAACTTTTGGCCTTTTCCCAAATTAACCAACTAGAGAAAAGAGAATCAATCAAGAATTTCACAAACACCCAAATTGACAGACGTTTGAATATGTTAAATGACAAGATCCCTGTTGATTCTCAGACCAGAAATGTCAGGCTCAGGTGTCTTAATTTCATTGGATTTGAGTATGGAGCACAAGTATTGGTTCTAAATCAGTAATATCAGACCAATATATTCGCAAGACTGTTTTAAAACAAAAAAAAAAAGGAAAACTTTGACCTCTCTGAAGCGGCCAGAGAAACGTGTATTTTAGCGAAGCAAGAAAAGTGAGAACAGAGAACATATCCCCCCACCTCTATAAAAGCAAAGCTGAAGATAACAAACAGTACCTTTGTGGTTTTTTTGTCAGGTCTCTGATCACATACTTGAAACTTTTCTTCAGTGCCAACAAAAGGAGGTAAAGATGGTGTTCTAAGCAGTTTGCGTCGCCTTCCATTACCCTCACTCGTCTTATTAACTTCTTGCAACTCTTTTCTATGAGCTTTAATGGCACCTTCAAGCACTAGAGGATCTGATGATTTATGCTCCAACCTGCTTCTGCTAAAACCGCTTCCTTTCTGACAATTTTCTTCCTCTTCTTCTGTCACTTCACTTGTTGATGAAGTGTTTGCCGCTTCATCAGAGTCCTTCCCCTTCAGCAAAACAGGTTTTCTCACTAGGCCTGAGGAAAAACATAAATCAGACTTACACTTTGTGATCGTTGGTCTTCTTGTCTTAAACAAGTTCTCAAAGAACCAGCTCTGTTCCAAAAGATCCATTGCCTTCACTTTTTCATCTCTGCAGAAAGAAGATCCAATAGATTCATCATTTGGATCCATCACTTTTTCAACTCAACCCCCCCCCCAAACAAAAAAAATGTACTGTATTTACATCACAGGGCAATGTTGATCAAGTATTTTCTGTCAAGCGACATAAGAAAAATACTTAAATTAATCAATAATGTAGAATAGGAGGCCATAGGGATCAAGTTGAGGAATATTAAATATTTAATTAATAATCTACATAACTGGATATAGAATGTGAATCAGAACATAGCATATGATTTCATTGGGGAATTCTGAATTCTGATCCTTTAATGAAGTGAGAGCTGTGGAATATCTCTCCAAGGAAAAAAAGAACTCAACTGTGGTGCTGGGATATGACCCATATGTTCTCAGATTTTTCTTTTTTATTATTTGGTTCCCATAATGAGCTTACAGTTCAAAACAAAGTGTTGTGAGCTAATAAAAATACAAGTCATGGAAAGAGTTTGATGAGCTTATCGTATCATATATAGGTAATGAATCCCAGATTTTCTCATTAAAAAGAGAAAATAAATTATTTATGGTCACACTCAGTTTCAGTACTAAAACAAATTGAATGTGTGGTGTTGAAGATAAATGAACAGAGACCAATGACTTTGTCTTCGGCGCAGACACAGGTAAGCCAGCACAGCCCCATGTGAAGGCCCCTTTTGTTTATTCTGATTCATCACACTCTTCCTTTTTTTCTTCCCGGCCAACCATCACACTATCTTCCTGAAACCTAATTTTCTTTCTTTCTTTCTTCTGGCTGCTGCAATATGACAGCTAAAGCTAACATGTTCTGGAGTTGGCAAAGAAGTCTCTTCATTCTTAGGCTGGATTTTATAGTCATTGTGCTCATATTTGTGGCGGCCTTAACTCATCTCCAGAACCATTGTGATTTAGTATATGTAAGTGATCTTCAGCCTATAGTCGATCTGTTTGGTATAAAGGAGGGAATTGATTTTATTTGTTACTATTATTCAATTTACATGATATGATCTTTAATATAAGAATATTAAATTAATGGTTTTATGGAGATCGCAGATACATTACTGCAGGGACTTGCTATTATTTTTATTGTATTTTATAAGCTTATTGGTTGGAGTGCTAACTCACGGTTGGATAGGGATTGTGATTGTTCAATAATTTATATTGATTCTTGGAGACAAAGGCAAATGCAGAGCTTAAAATATTTATTACTGAATCTAACAACAGCCTTCTTCAAGGTTTATACAGTTTTTGTTAATTACAAGGTAAAAGATGAATTTAATAATCACTAATTCCAACAAAAATAATCTAATGGCCGAAGAAGGATAAAGCAACAACATCCAACTAACAGATTACAATTACCTAGGGCAGGTGGTCGTCCTGGGGTTTGTGCACATGCCAGCATAGAATAATTTGGTGCACATGTGCAATGTAAAAAATAAAAAATAAAAATTGATAGGTTGAGCTGCTGAAATGACAGCCCATTTAGACATGGGCTTTTACTATCATCATATATAGCACCTGTTTAGAGATTGTTTGGATTCCCCAAACGTACGTTTAATAGTGTTTTTCACAAATCAAAATATCTTTTATATTTTTATCTCGTAAATCATAAAAACACTTTTTCAATACTGACCACCTAATCGGACGGGCTGACCTCCTTTTATTTTTATAGTTTAATTTGGGTTAAAAGACAAAAATGTCCATCAACCTTTTTTTATGTGCACATGCTACCATAAACTTTACTTGAATACAAAAAATACCATGAATTTTTCTAAGCGAGGCAAAAATACCAATGTTGTTAATCAATCTAAACGCTGAAACTTTTTCCCTTGTGTCCCACGTGTCAGCTCTAGGTTCCCTCTCTAACAAAAAAAAAAGTCCCCTCCCACAAAAAAAAAAACAGTCTATTCACTCCTCACCCTCCATCAACTTTCTCATTCCCTCTAGCATTCCATTCTCTCCCTCCCTCCCTCCCTCTATCTGATCAGATTAGAGCCACAAACTCACTTCCTCCACCACCCACCTTCATATACTCACTCATCCTCCATGTGATTGTTTGGGAACACCGTTTCTTCAATAGTATACATAAGTCGAAACAAAACCATTTTGAAATATGTAAAAATTATCTTAAAATTCATAAAAACCATTTTAAAATCCATAAAACCATCTTGAAATCTGTAAAATACCTCGAAAGCTGTGAACTTCTTCTTCCAACGGAATTCCCAAACACACCCCATTACCGTGACAACGGTGAGGGTGAAGAAGAGGCAAGATGGTGGAGAGCATGATTAAGGAACCTTAGATTGCTATTTCACCAGTAACCAACTTGGATTTTTGATTTTTTCGTTTATGATTTCGTCGTCAATTTTGCATTGGGTTTGATTTATTTCGTATATTAAAAATGGTTGCTTCTTCCATTTTGTTTTAATTTTGTTGATTCTTTATTGGTTCGGGTGAGGGAACAATGATGATGGGTTGAGGACCAAGTGAAGGTACCACTGTTCTTGACCCAAAAACATTTACCGTTAGATGAAGAAAAACGAGGAGAGAAGAAAACTTGAAAAAATATGAGAAATTTTGAGTTTTCCCCATGGGAGAAAAAAATAGAGAGAAAGAAAAAATTAAAAAGAAAAAATGATGTGAGTCTTGTTTATGCAAATAGTAAGCTGGGAAGACTCGAGAGGCAAGGGGTCCTTCTTTTCTGTCGACGGGTATTAAATCAAGAAAATAAGTTGGAGCACCAACAGTGTAAAGGAAAATAGATGTAACTTAACACAGCCAAATATGAGTGTTTATAAGATAGATTATGAAAAAATCAATAGCAATTGATTACAGAACGGGAGACTGAGAGAAATGGATAATGTTATGCGTATATACAATGAGTGTTGTCCGCATATACAATGAGAGGTATGATGAAAATAAATACTTGATTTTTTTAAGTGGAAAAAATTGGGCTGCAAGTTCTTTTGTGCTATTGAATTGGAGAATCGGTTGCCTCACAGTCAGAGAGCCTTCGAATGGTTGGAGCTGCAACCATGTCTGCGAATTCAATATCCTCTGGTTCCTTTCGATTATTCACTTTTTCCAGAATCTCACGCTCTCGGCTTTATCAAAACCTCTTCTTCCAATCCTCCTCTTACAAGCTTCCCTTCTTCAAACCAATCACATTCGAGAGAATCCCCACGAAACCATCGGCAACGCCGCCATCTGCAGCATCAACCACTTCTTCTCTGCAACCCATTGAAGAGCTCCCTCCCAAGCTTCAGGAAATTGTCAAGCTTTTCCAGTCTGTGCAGGAACCCAGGGCCAAGTACAAGCAGCTCTTGTTCTATGGCAAGAATCTCAAACCCCTCGATGCACAGTTCAAGACCAGGGAGAACAAAGTCGAAGGATGTGTCTCCCAGGTTTGGGTGAGAGCCTTCCTCGACCAAGACAAGAATGTTATCTACGAAGCCGATTCTGATTCCGATCTTACTAAGGGGCTCGCCGCTTTGCTCGTTCAAGGGCTTTCGGGTCGCCCAGTCGCTGAGGTTGTCCGGATTTCGCCAGATTTTGTGGTGCACCTAGGGCTACAGCAGAGTTTGACTCCTTCCCGGAATAATGGATTTCTGAATATGTTGAAATTGATGCAGAAGAAGGCGCTTTTATTGTATGTAGAAGCTGAAAAGGCTGGTGATGTGAACCCTAATTATAATTCCCAGTTAGAAAGTGAAAGTTCTGCAGAGAATACGAGGAAAGGAGATTTTATGGGCTCAGACGATGGATTGAGTTCTGAAATTGACGGTAACAAGTTAGAATCGGGCAAGAATTCCTCGGATATAACTGAATTGAATTCTGGTAATCTGGGAAGCAGAGGAAAGAGGATCAAGGAAAAGTTGGAGAAAGAACTTAGTCCTGTTGAATTACAAGTTGAAGATGTCTCTTACCAGCATGCAGGGCATGCAGGTGCTAGAGGAAGTGATGGAGAAACACACTTCAACCTAAAGTTACATCTAAAGAGTTTGAGGGGAAGAGTTTAATAAAGAGGCATAGACTCGTTTATAATCTTTTGGAAGACGAATTGCAGTCCGGGCTGCATGCTTTGTCAATTGAGGCAAAAACACCTTCTGAAGTCAATATAGGATGAAAAGACCGATTTTTTTTCAGTTGCTTCTTTGGGCAATGCTCTCATTTTGTTTATTGTACTAAAAAAGAGAGGTAATTAAAAATGCATGCTGAGGATTTTACAGGATACTGTCATTACAGTGATTTTTGGAAGTTTGCTTGATAATAAATTCTCAATGTGCATGAAGGTGAGTTGCAAAAATTAATGTCGCATAAATGTAGAATTCGTAGGTGAGTTGCAAAAATTAATGTCGCATGAATGTAGAATTCGTAGGTGAGTTGCAAAAATTAATGTCGCATGAATGTAGAATTCGTTTCAAACTTAATGGGGCTCATTTTAAGCTCTATTGATGTGTCATATCTAAAAGCACAAAACCGCTGTCTGGCTTCTGAAGAAAATTTATTGAGAATACTCTATCGTGTTAAGCAAGTAAGGATTTGGATGATGACTATATGTTCTAATGGTGTTTCGAACAGATTATCATCCGTGCCTTGAAAATCTGTTGCATGCCTTTTGGATGGAAGTATTAATGTTTTCTCAATTTTAGTGGAATTGGGTAGAGTCGTCTGTCGTCCTGGATACTTTCTCTCACTTCCCCCTCTGAAATAAAAGAACTCGTGCTTTCACTGTACCTTCATTATGCTGCATCTTGTCAAAAAAGGAACAATAGATTCTCTTCTTCTTTTTGATAAGGGAAACAAGAGCTTCTCTAGTAAGTACAAAAAGTTTTTGCTTTAGTAGATAATTATGATTGGAAATTGACCTATCTAAGAATCAGTGTAATTGGTGTACTTGGGATTTCTTACTGATAGCTGCTGATGGTTTTGGTTAAACATTGCTTGATTGTTAAAATTGTGGCCGACTAATCCTTACCTTCTGGTTAGCTAGTTTCATGATGAGTTTCTGCTTTTTAAATGTAGATCTATGGGATATAATAAGATTCACCTTATTTTACCAGTGTTTGTCTGTGTGTGATAGGATACCAAGAGAATAGGAAGGGAAACGGTTGTTGGAGATTGAGTAAGTCTTTTATTAATTATGTATTTATTTATTAATTATGTAGTGGGTCAGTTATTGAGTTGTCATAGAGTCTGTTAGCAAGAAAGTAGGAGATCATGAGTTAGTGTAGGGAGCCAGTTATGCAGGCATGAGTTAGTGGGGTAATGAAAGGAATTAGTTAGTTACATCTTTTCTTCTATAAATATACTAGGTTGTATTCCAGATTATGATATCGATGAATTGAAATCAGAATTTGTATTAAGTATTGGAGATTCTCCTTTCCTCTTGGCTTCTTTTATCTCTCAATTGTGAGATGCTTGCATTTGAGAGAAACTAGAAGAGACTGATGAGTACCTAGATCCTGGGGTCTCATCAGTGTGTGTATTATCTGAGATAGAGGGGAGAACAGTGGATATGGGGAATGTACTCCACTTTTACCAAACTGATTTCAGAAAGATAATTGAAGAGGATAGATGCGGAAAAAAAATGTGAGAGTTCAGATAATGGTTTGCCTTTGAACCAGAAATAACGATGTCATTTTAGAGATATAATAGAGGATGCAAGGTGGTTGTTGGCTAGAAATTGGGAAATCCTTATTATTAACCGTGTCGCTAGAATCATCTTACTAAAAGATGGCTCATAATGCGTTTGACCAACCTCCTCCTTAGGAGGAGGTAGTAGATGTTGGAACTTTGGGATTGCAGTCTTCTCCGTTTTTGTATTGCTGAATTAAGCTAATGAATTTCAGTTTTTTCGTTCAAAAAAAACAAGAAAGAAAAGAAATAACGGTGTCAAAATGAGTGGTGTATTTCACCTTATATCGGTGGGGTCACTAGTTCTGCTGCCCTTTCCATTATAAAAGGCCTCGCTGTAGATAGTGAGGTTGTAAATATTTCTCAATTTCTAATTACACACGCACACTGCAAGATTAACCTTCACCTTCACTTTCAAACCCCAAGTAAATCTCAAAAACTAAATAACTTATACTTCATATTCAAAGAACATATATATATTATATCATACTTTAGAATCAATTCACAAAAGAAAGACACACTATACAAGAATGCGAACTCGCTTCATGAAGGCAGTAAATAAGCAAAATAAGACAAAACGATAACCTGTATTGACAAGTAAAAGCAATAACTTCTAGCAGCGAATGTTTACGATAAAAAGAAGTTCGGTAATTACATGATCATGAAAATCTTCAAAGTGAATAGATACTTACAAGAGAGGTTAGTTTCTACAGAGAATCAAAATTCTAAGTTGTTAGTAGTCCGGAGGGATTAGAGGATCTTTGATCGCTGCTGACGTAAGAACTGGAAGAAACTGCATAGGTATTCCGTGGCCAACCAAAATTATATTTTCTCTCGTAAAGAAAAATTGATTTATAGCTGCCGCATCAGCACCAAAAAATTGCTAAGCAATCCAAGATATGAAACAATAGTTCAGCCAAAAGGATGCTTCGTCATTACTATCAACTCTTTAAAAGAACAAAGGCACAAGGTCTCAAATTTACAGTGAAGAGAGACTTCTTCATCAGAGTCCATGTTAACCAGTACACCATCTCTGAAAACACATTTTAAATCAAGCTTCAATTCGTTCAATGCCGTATCTTTGCTTCCAGCCGTATGTTGGCTTGTGGAGTGAGACACACATTCAGCTGGCACAAAAACCCTGTCTAGATTTCTGGGGTTATATTTTCTTGGGTTTGAACAGTCAGGAGGCACTTCAGACTTTGCATGGCCGGATGTTTTATCAGATAAGCCATTGAAGTCTACAGCAGAATAAAGTCTCTTAACTGCTGAAATAAGATCCACAGATGACAATGCGAGAATATCATGTACATCTTCTATAGTCCGACTGCTCTTATCCAAGCTACACTCATGGGCAAGGATTTTGCGTGTCAAATGATAAAGACTGTCGAGGCATCCAGGGCAGCATTGATACAAACAGACAACCCCAGATTCGGCAGGACCACTGCTTTTACTCTGAGAGTCACTAATTTCCACAGCATTGGCCCCTACGCCACAGTCACCACCACTCAATTTAATACCAGTCTCTGCTGACTGCAAGCTGGGAACCGAAATAGAGGCTATCCTGGAGTCTTCAATCTCAACACCCTCTGGTTGGCAGGCATTGTGAAGTACATTATCAGAATGGGTAGATGTGGATCCATTTAAGCCTTTTGACAATCTGAACTCTTCATTTCCAGAAAGAGAAACAGTGTGAGCGAGTGAAGATCCATTTGAGTCTTTTAAGGGCCCAATTTCTCCATTTACCATTTCAGGATTTCGTGTTGTTCCTGATTCAGATACTTTAGATAGTTCGCCATTCTCCACAATTGTAACTGGACCAGCGGGCTGGCCCATGACAACAGAGTTTTTGATATGATCAAGTAAAAAGGAACTATTTTGTGGAGATCCTTCTGAAACTTTGCCATCATAATCGACATTATCCACATCATCATTTCTGTTGTTCAAGTCAAGAGATTCAGGTGAGATGGCAGTAATTGCATTGGGACTTCTCTTCAGCTTTTCCGGCTCATGACCTTCCATGGAGGCAACCAACTGGCAACCCTCATCTTGAAATTGTTGGTTTTCATGTCTGCTTAATGACCCAACACTAGTTGATGCAAGTTTTGCTGCCAGGTCTGGGGAGTCCTGCTCAAGACTGAAATGGCCAGGGATTATTGTTTAGAAAGCCAAGTCCATGCCCATTACAAAAAATATAGTAATTAATCAATCTTGCCTACTAATAGGAGAAAGAAAATAATACCTCAACAATGCATAGGCCCAGTTATTGACCATATCTTCCAAATAAGCCACTTGAGATAGAATACGAAGAAATTGATATCTATCTTTACCGGCTTGGACTTGTGTGTTGATTTTCCCAACTAATATCTCAAGAACCTTGCGTACTGCACTAGAAACTTCCCTAGCAGATGTATAAGCACCTCTGTATGCCGATAAACCAACAGCCACCAGGCCTCTGACAATACCAGATTTTTCTTTGTTTTTAATATTGCTTGAGTTGCAAGAATTAGCCACCTTCTCTTGCAGGGTACTAGGACGAATGATGCAGGAATTGAAAGGCCAACCCTTCCAAGGTCCATTTACATCAGCAAAAGGACCTTCTTTGAGTTTTGATGTGACCCAACAAAGTTCGGCAAAATGAGGGAGCAGAATAATTTGATACCCAAAGGTTGATATTGCCAACAGGTTCGACTTTTGCTTTAGTGGCCTACTGTTAGGTGGTGGTAAAACTTTAGTAGAGGGTTCAGGAAGCTGGACTTTAACCTTGTCGCCATTGACTGACCTATTATCTTTTGCCAGACATGCCCTATCTTTACAACCTTGAACTGAATCATAGGTTATGCACCCTTTCTGAGCACCAATATGCACATGAGATGTTTTGTGGATCAATTTAACCAGCTGCTCAATTACATTTCTCATTAGCTGCACTGTGGAAAGATTGATCATAGCATCATGGTTAAAGTTCCCCTCAATGTGCACAGAAAAACGAGGCACTGCCTGCACCAATGAAGTGGACTGGCTGCCGCTTGATTGATAATTCGTAAAGAATCCCCCTACTTTACATGGAAGTTCTGAATGCGAAACATCTGAAGTAGCCTGTCGGCAAATGAAGCTGAGATGAGGTTCTAAAATAATATGTAATGCATAATAACCCAATTGAAGAATCCAAATCA
Organism: Vachellia pachyceras; assembly: GCA_025593235.1. Taxonomy (NCBI): domain Eukaryota; kingdom Viridiplantae; phylum Streptophyta; class Magnoliopsida; order Fabales; family Fabaceae; genus Vachellia; species Vachellia pachyceras. The sequence continues at coordinate 34,619 of JANTPZ010130643.1, forward strand.
AATTGAGTGAAAAACTTTTGATCAGTCACATTTCTCCTGGTAATATTATTGTACAAATAACTATTTTAAAATATTAATAACTGCAGCTATAAGCATTATTTTATAAGATTTAGTGACATGATTATTATTCGTAATGGGAAAATAATTAAGCCCAGATGACATAAATCAACAATTAGTTGGAAAATATGGAGTAGAAATCAAGGGAACAATTGTATGAGGGCAATTATTTATTACAGGCAATATAAGAATCCATACCACAATCATCAAGGATGCATATACACCAATGGACTCCACCTGCTCAATAAATGACATCCAGGCATGTGAGGCCCTTAAGATGACTTCACCTTTGGCGATATCTAATGATTTCCTTTTCTTGGAATTGAATTCATTTTTCTTTTCAACCACCTGACTTGGCGTTAAACAAGACTCTTCCATCTCAGAAACTTGATCATTTGTGGAGCAGCAATCAGAATTTTCAGCAACCTGAAAATGAGTCTCCACAGCCCACAGATCAATTCTTGGCATGAAGACTACACATGATTGCACATCAGCACATTTCACTGCCATGTGAAAGGAAAACTTCAGAATCAGTGGGAAAATATGCTACGTGTAGATTATGATAGAGCTCATCATTAATATTTTCATAAAGCCACACGACAAAGCAAAAGCATAAGAAACATAAAAGAGAAGGGGCAAAAAACTTCAACACTTTTAATCCCCAAGCTTTCTTGACCTTTGAATATTGTCATGACATAAAAGTTATGTGATGTTGTAGAAACTGAAGCGCAATGTGACGTTGTTGAGGAATGATATATGGTGCAATGGTAGTAGAAACAGGATGAGCAGCAAATTATCATTTAACGATCAGATATTAAGTCCATAAGAATTTACATCATAGGTATGTAATTGTCAGTAAAAGAGAATCCATAGGACTTTTGGGCTTGATAAATATCTGCAAATTCTTTATAATGGCAAGATTAAATTACATCATCACATTTCCGAGTTTTAGCAAAGGTACAGGGCTTTTATTCTTGTTTCAAAAATTTGCAGACCTTAACTCTTAATACAAAATAAACCGCATTCTCGTCCATAAAATGGGAGTAACAATTCTCCCACGTTTTAACTTTAAGCACAAATTTTCTTATTCACACATAGTGCACTGTCACGGAGTTTGTAAGCATATCTGAAGGTTACATTATAGTACTCTCAATCAGTTGCAAAACTCCTTTTCAGGCATCTATAGTCAAAAATTAAAAGGCCAAAAAGCAAAATCAGATCAAAAGAAACATACTTAATATTTGTGAAATCCCTTGTACCGCATCTCCATGTCCTTCTTGTGCAATAGTTGCCATATCAATCTTCTGAACTTCAACATTACCAACAAAGCAGTGTAGAAGGCAGGAAGCAAGATGCCTCTGACCAGATTTGGGATCTCCGGAAATCAATATCCGAAATCCTGATTTCTTCAACTCCATAAATGACATATTTGACAATAAACCACTACGTGTGCTGACATGGTGCTTTATAGAAGGTTCAAGTTTCACCTCACCATCAGTGTCATCTACAGAACCACAAGAACCAGCATGGCCATCATTTGCAGATAAAATGCCAGCACAGGTGAGTTTCCTCCCTAAATTGGCAGCAAAATCTGTGTCTTGAAGAAAATCATCAACATGCAACCACCACTGATCAATAGGCATTTTCTTTTTGTCCAGAGCAGAAATCAGAGCGCTTTTAATCCTTGTTACAGCTTTAAACATAAGAGGTGGCAACCATGGGCGTCCATCAAGATAAAGAGATACAAGCAGAGTGCACAATGGTTGCAACAAACAAGGTATAAGGTGGGTGGGAAGAGGGGTGCATACTATGTCATTTGCAGCATTCCCAGCTTCTCTCCGGGAGCATGGCGGTGGTGCACTTGATAAAGCCTCCAACCAGTCCCTTTCATCCACTGCAAAGGATGGAAGAGGAAGGCGCTTACTACCAGAATCTTCCTCTGAAGCTGCAGACAGAACTTCTTGCAAAGGAAAGTTTCTCTTCAAAGCATTGATGGCAGCTTGAGTACAGAGAGCCTGAAGATCTGCACCAGCAAATCCAGGAGTTTTTCTTGCAACCCACTCAAGTAAGGATCCACTGATTGGTTTTGGCCACCTCTGTGTGTGAAGCGAGAGAATGGAAGCTCTGTCCTCAATTGATGGCAATGGAAAGTAAATTTCCCGATCAAATCTTCCAGGACGCCTAAGTGCTGGGTCAACAGCATCAGGACGATTTGTTGCACCAATGACAACAACTGAACCCCTAGATTTCAAACCATCCAAAAGAGCAAGCAGTGTTGACACAACAGAACTATGTGTCTGATCTTGCTGCCTAGTACGGCTTGGTGCCAATCCATCTATCTCATCAAAGAATATTATAGAAGGTTGACATTTTTCAGCAACCTGGAATAGTAGTCTCAGTTGGCGTTCAGCATCACCCACATATTTCCCCAAGCAATCTGCACCTTTACGAGCAAAATATGCAATTCGTTTGTCACCGCGAGCACATGCACCTATCAATGCTCTAACTACTAAAGTTTTGCCTGTTCCAGGATATCCATGCAAAAGAACACCTCTTGGAGGTGTAAGGCCTAAATTATCAAAGAACTCAGGATAGAGCAGTGGTAAAATAACAACTTCTTTCATGCAACTGATGACATCCTTAAGCCCAGCAACAGATTCCCAACCCTGAAATGATTTCTCACCATCAGAGTCAGGGCCACCAATGTATATAGGGGCTATCCTCAATAAATCACGATGAAGCCTCTTGTTCTCACGTTTCAAAAATTCTTCATCCTCACCACAGTTCTCCAACCATTTTTCTTCTGCTTCAATATCCTTTCTCCAAGCATCATTTGAAAGCTTTCTCATCTCCAACTTCATCTTTCTAGCTTTCAATTTCTTTATGCGTGCTATATATTGATTGCCCTGAGGTTGGAAGAGATGCCTATGATCCGTACAGGCTATAAGAAATTTGCGATGATCAAAGATGCAACCATTTGCTCTTGCACAAGGCTGCAAAGAGATAGGTCACATGTTAGTTCTGAACCAAGTGTACAAAAAGAAATACTATTTTAAGCAAAATCAAGAAAATTCAGTATGTTTGCTCATGCCACCCTTGGACAGAGAACAAATGACCAACCAAGTGATACGTCCTTGGGCACCGATCAACCCGACAACCTATTGTGGCCCCTCGCCTCCCACAACGTGTGCACTTCAATGCCCTTCCTCTGCAAAGAGCAGCCCTCACATTTTTTAAGCATCCCAAGCCAGCAAAATATACCTGCAAAAGCATGTCACAGTGAACAAAACAAATTAATTGCAATACCAAAGTTGCTAAGCAGCAAACGGTAAATTTAGTTACACTTTACAAGTCTCACATTAAACCTCCACTCGGTTACAAATATATAACACAAGTTGCTGCCCAAGAATTCTATATCTCCCTCCTATTCTTTACAGTTTAATTTTGGAAACAGCTGCCTTAATCTACTTGGTCTAAAGCATTTGGACAAGGTTCACTCATCTAGCATGCTGCATTATATTAAAGGATATTGGTAAAAGTATTTCAACTCCTAAAGGATTATATTATTATTTACCATTATAACATTTCAAGAATAACATAGGAGAGAGTGCATCCATTCAAAAGTCACTTAGTGCAAGAGTTTTTTCCCTTTTCTAAAATCAGAAGGAAAATCATATATTAGATACTAAAGTTCGTGCATTGTTGTTCTAAAACACTAGTATTAACATGTTAATCCTAAACCAAAACCTGAATTGTTCATGCTTGTTTTGTGTTCCTGCTTAGATTACATTTTATCAAGTTATACTAAATCAAAATGTTTACTCAGCCTCCTCACTTGTGGTTTAAACTTTGAATACCTAAGATGTCCCAAAGCCCTCTATACACATGGGCCCATTTTGATAAGTAATTTCCCTTGCATCAAAATATCACGTATAAATTGAAGGATTCCATAACATAGGAGCTTTTATCACAGAAAATGCAAGAACCCGTGGTTTTATCCAATAGTGGAGAGAGGGAAAAGCTATGCTTAAGAAAGTTCCTAAATAACTTCTGTCTAAGAATTACAAACAGGTTAATTTTTGTTTTCTTTAAGCATGCATCTCTTGAAGTCCACTAGTCCAGCATCATCTGCTGTATAATTTACAAGTAGCAATTTAGCATATCAAGCCTTTTAAGCTATACGAAGCCCACATGTGCAGAGTTTCATGATGCAAACCAAGATCATAAATTCTCTAGATTTGAAACAGACCTCTGGACTCCAAACAGCACAGTGCTGATGAACCCATATCCTTGCAATACCATTGCGATCGTTAATAGGACCTAAGAGACGACCAAGCCACCCAGGTTCATCACCAAAACCATCCCAAGGATCATAATTAGGCTCCTCAGACGCTGAAGGCCCACTATATGCCTCGTTCTCACTCTCACCATTATCCTGAACTAACCTTTTTGGAGGTTTACCATCAGTCCCTCCACCACACAAACCACACCTTCTGCCTTCTCTACATCGTGGTTGGTCAGGTATATCATTTGAAGCTTGTTTGGGCTTGTCCATTTTTACAATATTTTCATCTTGCAAGGTCTTTTCGTCAACTGCAGATTCCTTATTTATATATCCTTCATTTTCTACTTGCTTTGCCAGATTCTCAACAATTTCTACATCATCACTTCCATTCCTGCCTTCCTTCACGCTCTCCAATTGATCTGCAGGTTTATCTATATGCTCCACTTGAGACAATTCAACATTACCATTAAACTCCTCCGACGGCAAATTATCACATATGTTTCTCTCCCTATTCTCAATCTTTAGAGAGGTATTTCCATCCACGATTTCCACTACATTCTCATCAGACAGTTTAGATCCTGAAATTGAAGCATTCTCCTCGTCTTGGTTCAAAATATCCGCTTCCTGACTCTTGCTCTCATCTAAGTTTTCATGGGACTCATTATGTTTATGCTCTTCCGCATGTTTTGTTGCTTTGATCCTCCCTGGTCTTTTTGACTTAACTACCTTCGGCCTCCCACCTTCTAATTCCTCTTTCTTATTAATCTCTGGAACCTCCGGTTTTCCATTGTCCCTGCTTTCGTCCATATCCTCAAACAGCCTCCTTTTACCACTCGGTGATTCCCTCTCCCCCTTCACCGTCAAACCTACATTTCTATCCCTGGATCTTAACCTTGAACTCCATGTTCCTAGACGCTCTACCCTACCAGGGCTCTGATTCACATGTCGTGGGCTATTGACATCGCTCACACTCCTCAGCATTACATTCTTACCTAACTTCCGCCGTCTCTTAGGGGGAGGAGGTGAGGCATCGAGCACAGCTGGAGCCCGCCGAACCCTTGAGCTGCGGCGTAATTCTGTATCAGCACCCGAAGTACCAGCCTCCTCACCATCCTCATTCAATTCACTATGGTTCCGATTATATTCCTTCTCGCATATTGCGTCTAGCCTCTTGTGCTTCTTCCGAAGCCGCAACCCCGATCGATCAAGTCTCCTCTGGTCCAATGACGAACCGAAAGCGGACGATAATCGCATGTCAAGACAAGGAAGCCAACACTGACCGCCCAGGTTTCTTTGTTTTTTTTCCTTTCCTTTTTTATCTGCGAGCTTATACGATTATTTACAGCAAAAATCTTGCAGAAGTAGCAAAAAAGGTATTGATCGATTGTCTTGGTCGTCCAATTGGGTGATCAACTACACACTAGTTGAGAAGAAAAATATCATACACACCCAAGTTACAGGGGGCATGATGATCCAAGGTAGAAAGGAAAAATGAGAGAGAAAACCGAAACCCTAGAAATCGAACTGACGAAACTTTTGCTCTGAAGTTTCCCCTGGATTCAAAAGGCTTCCAAGAAGATAGAGTTTTTCCGTATGGTTTCTCCAAAGCTTTCTTCCATTTTTCCTCCTGGGCTTTTCTTCTCAGAAATTGCTTTGTTCCTGTTAATCCCAGGGGAATGCTAGGGCGTGAGAGTGAATAACACACAGGGTTTTCGCTGATATTTTCAGAGCTGATGAACACGCGCGCAAGAGCGGGGTGATGAAGACGCCAAGGTTAGGTCAGAGCGAAGAAATCCGGGACGTTGATCATTCAAATACTAAGGGGTTGTTCAAAACGCGCTGGTAGCGAGAGTTTCAATAGACACTATAATTTTTGTGTTTTCACAGAATTTTGTGTAATTTATTTTTGGTACAACCAAGTATTGCCGCCAAATATAAGAGTTTGCGGAAAAAAACATTGCATGGCACTACCATGCAAATTGGAGGGAGGGTATTGGGAGGGATGTGAGATTCTCTCTTTCGTGTTTTTTTTTTTTAAGGGCAACGGCTCTCTTTAAAATTTAAAAATTATATGGCCTTTTTTTTTGTGGGGGCTACTTTGTGTGTATGTTTTTGGGGGGGGGGGGATTGGTAATTTAATTATCTTGTGGTTGGAGGTTGTCTTCTAAATGCAATTATATTATGGGACAAGATTAGAGTGAATGACATGTGATGCACCCATAATATAATGGGGAAATGAGCAAAAATGTATCAATTACTTCCCAAAATTGGGTGAAATGTAGTAGGTTGATCAACATTTTGGTTCTTTTGTAGACATTTTGCTAGTGACTCTTTTGTCCAACATACTAACACAATGTGACCCTCTTTGGACGGATTTGTATGTATTTCAACGGGTTCAACCGTATCTCTAACTTTTAAAAAATAATGTATATATTAGTACTATGTGATTTATTTTACATCTACTCATTTGCTAATTTTAAACACATTAACTATTTACTTAAATTATTCTCAAAAGATATTAAGAATAAGTCTCACTTATCTTCATAAAAAAATAATTTACACTCCATGAGTCAGAGTCCTGAGTCCGCTACTCTCCCTCTCATACACACATACATTTGAGGCTTTCTAATGGTGGTGAAATTTAGGGAGAATTTTACATAAGAATCAAAATAATGTAAAAGCAAAAATATAAATTTTATAGTGTAATCAAATTTTACAATGCAGTACAGAATTTGAAGTTATATGTATTAGTATTATTTTTTGGTTATGCAGAAAAGATTTGAAAAATCAATTTCTCTATTTAAAAATTTTATTGATATTTTTTGTTCACAAAAAAAATACCAATACTTTGCAAGATTTCATGTACAAAAGTAGGGGCTTTTCACCTATTTTTTTAATTTGTCTGACATTATAAATGTTTAAATAATTCTTATGTTAAAATGGCTTATGGGAACAAAAGCTTAGAAGTCAAACTTAACCATCAACTGACAATTGAATAATTTTGCTCAAAGAAAAATAAAAATAAAATGTTAAATATACAATTAATGTTTATATAAAAAAGAATATTTAAGTAAAATAGATGGTATTTTTGTAAGGCAAAATAAAGGGCTTATCTTCGGCAAAAAAAAATAAAGGGCTTATCAGTGTATTTTACCCTTTTTTTTAATAATATCAACGTCAAGAAAGTTTTATTAATTTTAGTTGATCAATTTTATAGATCAACGGAATGGGTTCAACGACCAAATAATTAAAATGATATTCATGGCCTCTCTCTCTTTTTAAATATAAAAAAGAATATTTACAGAAATAATTATAGATTATTCATCAACAATTTTCTTACTAGGATGCAAACTGATAATGCATGAGTAGGGTCTATCCAAACTAGACAATATTTTTTTACCTTTCTTTTTTCAAGGTTAGAGTGAAAATAATGAGGTTGGAACAATATTTTTTTTGGCCAACGAGGTTGGAACAAAGCTTAACCTTCAAACAGTACACAGAATCACAATCATCTATGTAATTGTAATGTACAAACCTATTACTCTCTTGTAGGTAAATCAAGATCTTAATCAAACTAAACCGTTAGATCTGTTGGGTTCTTATGCAAAGTTTTTTTTTAACAAAACTAACATTCCAACAATTAAGTCTACACTATCTGATTCTGTTCTTGAACAAGAAGTCGACATCTCCAGGAGAATTAGGATTCCTCCTTGCTGTGATCTGCAATGATGCACCATCTACAAGCATGCGCTGTAGCACTCTTGTTATGTTCTTTGTGTCATCAATGCCAAGATGATGACTTCCCAACAACGGTATTTGTAGCTCCCTCATCATTGTAACCATTCCAGTGGCCTTTTATTCATTACCAAAGAAATTTAAAAAGGATCAATATATCACACAAATATAGTTTCATAGAGACTTTTGGTCTGAATAAATGCTATTAAGTATAGTGACAAAAAACATAATTCATTAAAAGTACAAGGATTAAAATCAAAACTCAGTATAGTCCATGTACTTTTAAAGAGATTTGCTTTTGATCCATATGTTTTAAACGAGTTTTAATTTTAATCCCTATATTTAATGATATTAACTAAAAGTTAACGTCATTAAACTTGTATCAAGTCCTTATGAAATCATAAGGACCTAAAATTACGATTTGAAACTACTCAAATTAAAACTAACTCATGATTAATTCACCCTAATTAATTTCTGGTTAAAGATAAAACATTTGGATAAAGGGTCAATCTACCTTGTTAACAAATCAGGGTCATGTTGACAGCTCATCATATTCATTGTCCATAGTCTACTTATTTGCAAGAATTAGTTTGGGGATTTTATTTTCCTTTTTCTAGCCTGTTTTTTTTCCGGATTTGCTTTTTCTAGCCTGTTTTCATTCCTAACTTATTTTCAGAATTTAGCCTCACAGATCCTTGTAACTTTTCATATTTTGTAGCAGCTTTATTACAGGTAGTTTTATTGATATTAGCTGTAGTTCTTCAAATGTTGAAACTTACCCTTCTATTATAGAAGTTCAGATTCAGATAGACATCTTTTATATTAATCCACTCCCTAAAGTACGGAGGCAGCTTCATCTTTGACACTTCACATTGCTGAGGGACCTTTGTCTTCAAGTCCCAATTTCCACTTCAAAAGCAAACGAATGGCATGGATTGTGAAGGCGAGAAAAAGATTCATATATGGTAGGAAATAATACAGGTTCTCCATCAAATCAATCAATATGACTGAAATTTGAAATCACTGCACGCAATTACATAAGGGATTTGAATATACTATCTCCAATCTTTAATATAAGACTTAAATAGCTAATTTGCAGAAATTAAGTTTGTTAATTGTAATAAATGGGTGTTAACTTCTTAAAATACCTTTATTAATCATGTATATTGAAACCACCATTTGACATGTGCAATTAATAAGAATACTTTGAGGAAAAAAATTATAAATTTGAAAAATAAAATGAAAGGTCACTGTTTGGCAAACACTAAGAATCAATTAAAAAACCCTTCACATAAGTTAAGACAAAAACTCATTTCACATACTTACTTCAGATTGCATAAAATCACTTAAAAAAAGCTAATCCAAATGTGATTGGTACCAAGGAACACACGGGAAATAATTAAATATGACTACTAAGAAGAAAGCCATAAAGAGGTGGGGAAATGGACAAGATACTGATGAAACATACCAAGTTACAAATGCTGCTCGATTGAGTTTTCCGCCGCCCATCCACAAATGATGCTGTGCCAACCAGGCCTCAAATTGTTGAATAACTTCCTTAAATGGTATGGCTGTGTCATGCTAAACCCTGAAGATAAAAATGTTTTATAAATCTCCCACTAGCAATATTCAAAAACTTCTAAGCAAGAGTATCATGAATGAATCAGAACAACAATGCTTTATAATAATCGAACTCTTAAGTTCAGAGTTTATACAAAATGCAAGTATGAATACGGAAATTTTGAAGCAAAACGAGCTACATACCTATCAACTCCAAATTTTCCATACTTTCCTGCGATGTATTCATTTATTCTTTGCTCGCTCATTTTTGAGGGCCTTACAAACCTGGTAAAGGAATAATGGAAAAGAATGATTTTCAGTTAAGTGAGTCTTAAGGAAAAAAAATGAAGGTTCTTCCCTCATATGTTTATCGCAAGTTAAAACAAGATCCTCTTCTACCATTGAACATTATGTCATAACTACTTAAAAAGCAAAATAACTAAAAGATGAACAAAGCATCACTACCAGTCACACAACTCTACCCTGCTGAACATGTTATCAAGTGGCAGATTCAAACCTGTGGAAAATGTCTTGAACTTCCAACGTTTTCGCACTAATCATTAGAACCGGGAACTCAAGAATCTCAACCCTACCCTCTAAATCAAAAACAAGGAAAGAGTCATAATTCTGAGAGCATATCTTGTGTAATTCAGCAGTATCCAATTGAAGCTCCAGTGAACAATCATGGTTGAACTTCTCTAGGTGAATAGGATCTCCAGTCTGCAAATTTGGATTTAAAAAAAAAAAGTTAACCAAAAACCTACACTTTCTGCTAAGATAGATTTTTCAGTTCTTATGCGGCAGGTATTATCTTCCAGGAACCAACCATATTCCAATCAATTCAATTCAACAGTTCACTTCAAAAATTTACTCGTTTATTCAAAAAAATTAGAAACTGGGGACACTGAATCAGGAAATCCTCAATCATGGTGCCAGATCAGTATTGCAAAATAGATTTGAGGAATCAACTAAACAAAATGAATGATCCTTCCATGATACCATCATTTCTAGTGATGCAAAATCAAGCTAATATGTCAAATGCGGTTCACTCTCTAAGAGTTAACCTAGGAATCGCGGAATGTAAACAATTTAAGTTATCGTCCAAACCATGTGTGCGTGTGTTTGAGAGAGAGAGAAAGAGAGAGTGTGTTCTCGTAACTGAGCAATTTGAAGTTTTGAACAAATAATAAGAACTTGAGGAGACCAGACATTTCTAACAAAACCATCTCACCAAAACAAGAGCTTTAGACATTCAGGCAAAGAGCCCGGTAGTGACAGCTCCTATTTTCGTAAATACAGTAAGCAGACAAAGGGGAAAAGAAACGCCCCAGAAAATATCAATCATTAACAACTTCAGAATTGAGTTTCAACAAAGATTGCAACACAGCTGGCTTCGCGGGAGAAGGAAGATGGGAATGAAAAAGATGCGCTGTGAAAGAAGTTTATATCATGGTGCACTTGCCCTGAGTGTGGTACAAGCACATAGGTTTCCAGCGAAAATTAGACCTGTGTGAAGATGCATCGTGGGAAGTAGTAGGAAGACAGGCGAAGAGGGTGAGCGACCGCGACAGACGGGGTGAAGCACTGTGAAGGGCGAGGTAGCTCGGGACAAGACTAAAAGGCGACCAAGAAACAAAACGGTGCGAGAAAACCTTGCTTAAAGGAGTTCTATAAATCGCCATTGAGCGACTGATTGCTTAAAGCGAGTGAATTTTTACTGATATCACTCGCTTGTGTTCGGAGTTCGGACACAAATCAGAAAGCAGGTGTTATGGAGGACGAGGTCATTCATGCAATCCATGTGGAACAAGTTGCATTCTTCCAGTGTGATAAAAATTTTGACATTTTTTTTGTTTCCCCTCCATAGTAAGAATTCACGCACTCCTCCTCGTTACTTAAAAATTAATAATATAGGATATTTTTTCATTAACAATATAAATTTCTTTTTCATCGTGATACAATTTACAATGTAAATATAGGGTAAGAGTTTTATCTCGATTTATATAAATATATATTCATTTAAATTATCAAATTATTATATGAAAAAATCAATGTCGAAGTTAGCATTTGTAACAGAACTCATTAGAGTTTTATTGAGAAAGCCAAATTAAAGAAAATCTCCTCGACCAACCATGGATGATGGTTCTTTTTTTTTTCTTTTTTTTGCCTTTTTAGTGTCTCAAACCAATGGCAACAGGAGTTGAATCTATCCGATGGAGTTACTGATTAATTTCTTATAACATAACATACTTAAATTCGAATCTCAATAAAAGAAATTCATATTTATTATTCGACAATATCTCAAACAAAATACTCTCAAAGATGTCCTCACTTGGGAGGAATGTCTCAAAAGATGCATGTATTGTATAATTTATTTATTATAAATCAAACACACTAGCAATTTAGCAATGGATTCGCAAGTTGTAACAAATTTCAAGTAACAGATCAGTCCACAATGTGGAGACTATCACACTAACTAATTCCTAACCAAGTGTACAGATCAGAGATATATCGACAGCAAAAGTGATAGGTGCACATCATGGTAGAGCTGGAAGTTTGACGTTATCAAAATTTACAACAACAACAAAATCCTATCTGTGGTTAGTTTCATCTGGCACTCACACACTCAATGATCTTCATCAAGCATGGTAAAATCTTCCACTATATTAGTTCCTTTGTCCATTCTGCACATTTCATCAATCTCAACCAGCAACAATGGATCGCAGACCACCTTGTCTACCTTCAAGAACTTTGGGCAACCTGACAAAAAGAACACATTTTAGTTATTGCAGGGTGGCATAGGAACACCGAGGCTACCAGAATTCAATGATCTACCTGTTCCTGGGCATGGAACACGCGCGTTCTTTGACCGCATAAATTTCATTATTGCCTGCTTCTCATATACATGCCTACACTCCACACTGTGTTGATACATAGATGGGGCAGAAATGAAAAGAAAATCGTAAGCTGCATATACTCTGTCTCTGTGTGTGTGTGTTTCAATGAATGGATCCACGCCTAAGCTCTTGAGGACCGTTTGGTAGTTCATAGTTCAAAAGAAACTTGTTAACTTCTCCATTCATTTAATCCATATTAATTTACAAACCTCATTTCACAGCAATGTTTCTGTCAAGGAGAAGCAGCAGACTTGGCAATAAAACTCTATCCCTCACCATGAAGCCTCCTTCCATCCCAAGGGCATGTACCCAACAGATACAACCTAAGAACTACGGCAGACATTGAATTTTATGTTTACATGCATCACGACTCTTTGGAACTGTTCATACCAAAACCAACAGGTCCATTTATATGATACGGGCTGCACTTTTCATGTCATCGATAATCCTCATTGATATCATATATAATAAAATTTCATAGTTATATCATTAAAGTTGTTCTTGTTATTAGATTTCCTACCAATATAAAATAAATTATTTCCAGTTAAATTAGCCTGTTGTAGTATCTTTTAACTGTGATGGCACAGCATTGTGCCTCATTGGTTACCAAGGTGCTCACTTGTTGCACGTTTAGGGTGACGGTGCTCAGGCAGTATTATAAACAATCATCACCACTAAAACCATGCCACCATATACAAGACTTCTCCAGAACATCATATTCGTATTTTCCACTTGTAATTTTATAAATATCCAGGAATTCTTATGGACTTTCGACATTCAGGGGATTTGACTTTTTTTTTTTTTTGGTGAAGAGGGGATTTGACTTTTACCAATATAGGCATGTGGAAAAAGGATAGGGACTATAGAGGATCATAGAAATATAGATATAGATGATTGTACCGTACCTTCGAACAGGTTCAGCAAGCTCAGTGACATGCTTCCCGGTTAATGGACATGTCGTATTTAAAATATTGGCCTGTGTACTGGTCATTACGATGTCTTCTTGCTCTTCACCGGGCATTGGCTGTCCCTCATGATGAACATTCTAACGCAGAACACAAAAGGCATACACATTAGATAACTGCAGGAATTCAACTAAATAGCAACCCAATAGAATAGAAGTTTCAGTACCAGTAGTATGATATTACCGCATATGTGCCAAAAACAACTTCTCTTGTAAACAAGATAATCGTAGAGAAGTTGACTTAGAAACATCTACAGCAAACTCCATTCATAACATAAAGCTGAAAAGTTCTTCTATTGACAGGGGCACTCAGCCCAGTACAACAACAATGATAATCAACGTCATTACAAGAAAACTAGTTTTATCAGAGGCAGCGCTTGATATCACAATAGACAGGCAATTAAAGTCTATGCTACAGATAAAGAAAATCTAAATTTTAGATAAGTGGCAGATCTTAAAACTTTCAACACGATTTCTATCACTTATTTTATGGCAAGAACTACAAACAGGAAAGTCCAATAACCCCAGAAATATATGAACTGTTATATTTAAAACTGTTGAGTAACATACCCATACAGCTTCCTTAAATTGGCGCATTAAGGGATGCTTTTTTGGATCTGAAGATGAATTAACCTTTAATTTTGAAGCATCCTCCTCAAACAACTTCTTAAAATCAGTCAACTGCATATTGAAGATCAATAAACAAGGTTTCGGAGAAAAAGGGGGATTAGAAGACAAGACATTATCAGACAAACAAAACATCTTAAAATGCAGAGAAAAAACCTCTTCTCCTGGCTGGTATCGCTCCGCAACAGACTGAACTGCAGATGAAAAATGTGCAAAATCTTCAGATTTGTCCAATAACTCCACAACTGCATCTTCAAGCTCCTTCACCTAAAACATTTTACAAGTATCATATGATTAATAACGCAGAAATGCTTGAACTTCCATCATCTTTGAATCACAATTCAGTAACACAAAGATTCTTTATCATTAGAAAATTACATATCCTGTTCACATAATCATTTATAAGATCCAAATAGTTCGGTAACGGGAGCATTAATTTCAGGCTTCAATATGGAAGAGCAAGAGGGAAATCACATTTTCAATTATGAATATTATTCCATAAATTTCCTCATGTCCTGAAGAATTCCAAAACTTCCATCTAGAAGATTCTAAGCCCTACTAGAAAACTATCCATCTTAACCGAAATTGCCACGCTTCTCTCCTTGCAACATTGTCAAACAAGAAAACAGGGGGGAACACTGAGAAGTAAGGCAAATATATTATATTCGGAGTACCATGTCAGACTGCTTATCTTTCTCCAAATCAACTGCAATTTCCTTCATCAGACCCATAAACCTTCGGGTATCCTGAAATAATGGCACATGAATCAAGCTCAAGTGCACATCCCAGCAAATGAAAAGCCAAATAATAACGCATGGAAAAGGCATTAAACAAAGGTTGGACAAGAGGGGAAGTTACAGTAATGAGAGATTGACTATCGGAGAATAAAGTAGAAGCCGAATTTCTTATTCTTCCACTAACGCCACCGGCATTTGAAGTCGACGCCATGGCTCTCCGATCACCAACCCTTGCCCGCTTTTGAGTGGAATGTATTTTTGGAGGGCGCGAGGGCTTCACCAAATCATTTTCAGTTGTGCTCCCGCGCCGTTAAACTGCGTCGTTTCATGAAAAAGGTATTTTTGGGGGTCCCGAAAAATAATTCACCCCTCATCCTTATTGTACAACCTTGGCTGCAGAGTAAGGAAGACTTATTTTTCACATTTATTATTTATTTTGCCTCAAATTACTTCTTTTTTTTCGATTAAGTGCCTCAAATTACTTCTATTATAACTTCTTAAACAAGGTTTTAAGTTTTTATTTTGCAAGAATAGTGGAAGTCGAAGAATACCTTCCCTATTTATTATAATTAACTATTTTTTCTTAATCTAGTTAAATAGATATTACATTAAGAAGATAAAGAGGTTTTCAATAAAAAAAGTATAGAGGCAATTTACTTTAATCACAAATTAATAAATACAAGTCATTCAGTCTATTTCTTAAATTTATAATTTTCCCTTAAAATATCCCAATTGATAGCAGATGTGAAGGAGTCTCTATTAAACATAATTTCAACACACTTAATTGATTAAAGAATATATTTTAAAAAATGGAAATCAACACAGAGTTATTATAAATAATTAATTTCATTAATTTTCTTAGTGCAAATTATAAGTTATCTAGGGAGGTAGTTTTTAACTATTTGTCTTAATAGTTCACAGCATTTTACTTCAGATTCCATTCTTTTGATTTTGGCAAAGATCACGAGCAATTAGGACGGTCATCTTGATCCACAGGCTTGTACATAAACCTTGAAAGAAAAAACTGGAGCAACTTTTGGAGACCCCATAGGTTAATGGGCATATTTGGAGGAGCGATTGTAAAAGTTAAACACACGTTCAACAGTATTTTTCCGTAAAACGAGATAACTTCTTTCACATATTTACCTCGACTTGCGTAAAAGTACTTCTCTACAGTGTTCGGGCACAATAATTAAATGAACAGATTGATATTATTATTATCTCTCTGTCAACGAAGGTTTTGATTCTACTGAAAAGCACTAAAAGAAAGAGATTCTAATAAGCATAGAGTAGTGCATTCTAAGGAACTTTTAAATTCAGACGAACTTATTTGAATTGGACCCCCATGAAGCAAGTATAAAGATCTTCAAAACAATCGAATGAAAATTGAGCGAAAGAACTATTATGAGTATGAGCTGCTCCTCCTTTGAAGAGCAACATGTCCTTGGCCTCCTTCAGCTCGGCCTTGAGCCTTTCCACATCTCTCTCAAGCTGCTGCTTCTCTGCCATCACATTCTCTAGCTTCACCTGCTGCAAGGCACCAAAGTCCTCCTCAAGGCTCTAGGTCTTCCAGCGAGCTCGCTTGTTCTGGTACCATATCGCGATTTGCCTCGGAGGCACACCCAGTTGTTTTGAGAGCTCCAGCTTCTGCTCTGCAGGCAAAGCTTTTCTCTAGGATGGCCGCTTGATCTTCATTCAGCCTCCTTTTATTGTGTTTAATGTTTTGGAACGACAAGAACGAACTCTCCATTGATTTATTGGGGATGTATAGACTGAGGTTTCAGAGTCTGTTTCTTCTGATAAGAGATATAAGTTGGTAGGTTATGTTGTTTTATAAGGTTTCAGACATCAGAGTAAAGAGATTTCTGGTACATTAAAATAAGATACTACTAAAGTCCAGGCCGGCTACTCAAGTTGTGGATTGCGCATGAACTTGTCATTCAAGTGAGAGTGGTCCCACTAATTTTGACTATTAAACAGCACATAACTATGAAATCAGCCTTTTTTTTTCTTTTAAATACGATAAGGAGGCTGATCCACAGCTTTTTTTTCCTTCCTTTTAGATCAACTCAACAGCTAATCTACAGAGTCTAAAAGGCCATGAAAGAGATCATTTCCCATAATAATTCTGCTTCTGCCCTCGGAATTCGGGAAAAAACATCAACTGAGTACCCATATCATAAGCATATCCCACAAGCCAATCAACACAGTCATTGGCTTGTCTAAAGACATGCTTATAAGAACTAACCAGTGTTGGTTATAGTGAAATGAAACTAGACAATACTTAAATTTAATCTAGTTAAACATTCATCAAAAATAAATCTCGCATAAAGTCTTGTGTGACACCCAAAGTGGGGTGTGTCTATCTCAAAATTTTGAAGGCTATGACATCAGCTTTAAATTCAATATAGCTCCTTTTAGTTGTGAGGAGGATAAGTATGTCTGTATGCATATTAAATTTTGGTAGATTAAGTCAATCATAAATACTCTTTGAAGAAATATCTTATTTGGTGACAAAATTACTTTTCATAAGCTATATCTTTTTGACATATTCAAATGTTTATATAAGAATATGTAGGTATAATCTTTTCTTGCCTTAGTTCACCAACCTGCAAAACTACCAGCACGAGACAAGATATGCAGAAACTTGAGTTGTTCCATTGATGCAAGTAAAACGTTTTTTCCCTTGCATCTTCTGCTTTGAATTGCGTGCTTGAAATTTTTTCACAATAAGAAGATTCTGAATTAATTATAATTCTGAGTGGTTACATCAGAGACCCTACGTTATGTTGTTTGGAACGGGGACAACGTTGCCTACTCTTGCATCACAACTTGGCGGTTGGGGCAAATAGTTCATGCACCCATAGTCAAAGAACAAAGTGTTTCAATATTATGCAAACTGCGATGTAACATGTTGCAAATTCCTTCACTGAATCTGCTTAAGATCAGATGTTCTCTTTCTTCTTATCCAGAATTCATGAACTTTATCCAGTCAAGCAAGTCAACGTGCGAATAGTCATTATTACAATGATCTTCTCTCAGATTTCAATCACAGATACGTTTGCATTTATCGGTGAGAAGAATAAGAAAAAATTACTCACTTGTTCTATTTCAAACACGCAACTTTTCTTATATAAAAAAGGATGGTTTGGTGTACAAGACTTATATCAGATGGGATCTCCAAGATTTAAACCTGTGAATTTTAAGTGACATAGCAATGGCCTTATTGTTGTTCAGTCTCACCCTCTAACTTCTCCTATGTAACATGTTAAAAAACTAGAACCAAGACTTAGAGACAAGACACAAGCTAAATCTGATATTGTCTAATTAAATCTTAAGTAGAATATCTTAATTCAATAAGTATGTAAGGTTGCATCAAGTGATAAGTTAATACCAACAAGGAATCTTATCAATAAACCATTGAAACACTTTGATTGGAAGTTTGATGAGTCCCATTGCGCTATTAGCTAAAGCTGCGAAGCATACGCAACAAGGGTACAAGCAACTCAACACAGACTGTGTCATAGATATTAAATTATATGATAATCAGATCATAGTAACACATGTTGATAAAGTTAAAAAACAATTCAATTCTGTAAAAAAAGGAAAAGAATAATATTAGAGAAGGAATTTTGACCCCAAAAAAAATACTAGAGAAGGAAAAAAAACGTACCCAGTGATCCAAACAACTGCACCAACCAAAGTTAAGAACAAGGAAACAAGTGCAAAAGGTAGACCTATCAAGAATCCAACCGGTCTGCATTCACATTCTCCCATAGTTCTCTCATCTGATGACGCTTCTGTTTCTGCAAAATTCAGAGACTTCTCTGGAGACAGACCACCTTGCTGATGAATTAAAATCTTCAAGAATGAATTCACACAAGTTATATAGAACCTTTCTCCTTTTGAACTGAGAGATTGGTTTTGGGTAGTTGAAAATCCTACAAAGTTTTATAGGCCAAAAGAGAGAAATACCAAAGCGCAGAACAACTGCTTCGTGCACTACCATAAAATAACTTTTCTTGCGAGTAATGATAATGAAGATAACATCAAAGAGTCCACAACTGGTTTTGTGGGTCGAAATGGAATAAAATTGAAGAATCAAGTTTCAGACAGATCATAGAGGGAACTTCTGGTTACTGAAATTATTCTCTTTCTCGACCCTCCACTTCCTGTCTTTCACAAGCATACACATGTACCTAAGAAGAAAATGAGTTTCACGTAAAGAATTAAGCTTGTTTATTGATTATTTGTTGTGCTTTATCAAAAATATCTCCAAGGAATCAGTATAATAATCGCATTATTATTTCATAATGTGGATATCCAGATCAATATTAATATGAATTCAATATATACACAAGACATTGTTTTCCAAAGCGTACATTATGTGGCTCATTTTTAATTACGTGTTGTTTAACTTCCATTTCTAAATTGTTTAATTAGCAGGGAAAGATTATACAATGTTTTATTATCTATCTTATTTTATTCTCAATCTTTGGTAATAATACGCATAGTATCTCATTAAACATGTAACTTATTCGCTTTCCTTCACAAAATTTTAATGTGGATTTTTTAAAGTTTATTTTATTTTACTGAAAAAGATGCATATAAATTATTGAATTAATAATTTATCACTAATCAAAATGTATAATTGTCACACATAAAGTTGAGTCTAAAGGAAATATCTAATCATCATGGTAAACTAATATTTAAATTTTAACCGAAAGAGTTGTTTATATTTCTACATTAAATAAAATTATCTTTAATAGAAGAATACATGTAATTAGAAAAAATTCATAATTATCCATGCTCACACAGTTTCTTTTCACTGCACCCAATTCGAGTGAGTCAGGTATCATTCATTATTGGCTTAGGAAAAAGGAAGTCCCATCTTTTTCTAGAACCTTCTCCTTTTCCACGCACACAATAAAATTCTTTTGCCCTTAGACCAGATCTTTCAGGAGGCTGATCTGTGTTGCTCAGGCATATAGCTGTCTTTTGTGTTTTTTATTCCTGGTTTTTCAATCAGTTTGTGGCTGTGTGTGGAGGAGCGTTTACATTCCCTCAAATGTACATTTAACAGTATTTTTCGTAAAGTGAGATAATCTCATTCACATGTTTACCTATACTTGTGTAAAAGTACTTCTTTACCTACCTTATTGCTTTTAAATATCCTTCCGAAATCACAGTAAACACTGCACTTTCACTATGGTCTTATCTGCAATATGTGTTTATAGTAAATTCCTTGTACCTCTTCAGCCTGCTCTTGGCCCCGTAATTTTTAAATCAACAGAGTAATCATGTGGTACTTTTCAGATATAACCTCGAAAAACTATCGAAGATTATTCTAATTCAAAATGGATTCCAACTCCAACCATCTTCCCAGCTTCTTCCTACTATTCTCGAACCACAACCTCATTGAAATGGCCAGATCAGATAACAGTTAGATCAACACCCTGTGCAGCCAAAAAGAAGAGCTAGTAATTTGCAAAGAGTGCCCGCAAGCAGATCCTAAAAGCAGGTCAGCACAAGGGCTGGCCATTATAGCCATTGCTTGATGTCACAGGCTGAGTATTTACTTGATGAAACCACCGTGCGGTCTATCAAACTTTATTTAAACTCAAACTAGGAACTTGCTAGTAAACTTTTAAAGACTTAACTTAGTTGCGAGAATTAAGAAAGTGTAGAAAGAGATGGAGAACTTGAGAGAATGCTTGAAGAATGCTTGGTGATTACAAATAGTCCCCTTGAGGGGTATTTATAGTACTCCACCTCCTCAATGGACGGTGGAGATCGAATCGATCATACGGCCTATATCCGCCTTCTAGAACTTTCTTTGAAAATATCTAGATATTTATGCTAAAATATCTAAATATTTACACATGTGAAGAAAAGTGTAGAGAGTTCTAGAATACTCTGGAATATACAAGTATTTACAAAGAATTTTTAGAGAATTCTATGAACCCCTAGAATGAACCGTGACATCCTCCCCCACCTAATCCGGCGACGTCCTCGTTGCTTTCTTCTCCTCGTAGGCTTGGATCTGGTCTCGGAATTGCCACAAATGCGAAATGGGCTCCCAGCTTGCTTCACTTTCGGACAGTCCTTTCTACTTGACAAGAAGTTCATGAATTGGAGGCAAGTTTGAGCGGCGCACCTTTCGATCAAACCTGCTTGTCATGTCTCTTCAACCTACTTGTCATGTCAAACCTTTATGCTCATCGGTGCACGCCATGAGATGCCTCTGTCCGGATCCAACTGATCTCCATGATAAGGCTTGAGTAGACTTACATGGAAGACGGGGTGATACTTGATGCCGACGGGCAGCTCAACTCTGCAGGCCTGGGTCCTTACTTTCTTAAGAATCGGGAAAGATCCCTCGTATCTCTAAAGGAGACCCCTATGCCTACCTTCCAACCTCGCATGAACATACATCTTGATAAGGACAAGGTCCCCAACCTGGAATTCTCTAAGGCGTCTCTTTTTGTCAGCCCACTTCTTCATCTTCTTGAAGGCTTTCTCCAAGTAGGCTCGCGCAATATCAGTTTGATCATTCCAATTTTGCGAACTTGTATGCAGGAGGACTAGGTCCTTTATAACTTGTGGCAATTGTGCCGGGCGGGGGAGCCTATTACGCTCCATATCTGATGGACCTGAGGTGGTTGCTGGGCATATAAGCGGATGCGCTGCACACCCATCCAGCCGGCTTTTGGGGAGAGGGTCTAACCTTAGGAGGCATGTCTGTGTGGTGGTGGCCAGCGCAAGGACATCGCCCGATTGGGTGGGGGAGCCTGTTACAACCCACATCGAATGGACCTGAGGTGGTTGTTGGGCATATAAGCAGGTGCGCTGCACACCCCATTGAGCTAGCTTTTGGAGAGAGGGTAATGACCCCGTGATATTGGACAGAAAGGGACACGACCTTTTTGCATAAAGACATATTCAAACTTCTTCATAATGCTACAGGTGAGTTAAAGGTAATCAATCCTTCATGATTGTGCTCGATATTCATCTCTAGTTGAGAGAGTTACAACCTGTTGTTCGCCATGTGAAGTGGATCGGTATGACTGTGCTATAGCCATAATTGCAGAAGAGATCATACCTTCAATCTTGTACAGTTTGAAGTTGTTCGGCAAAACTCCTGAATTGCCAGTGCCACAACAGGATGGCTGGCACTGTGTCCTCAACCCAAACCTATAGAAATGCTGTTGAGATCCTGAGTTCTATTTGAGTATGTGTGAATGTGATGGCTGAGTTCACTCAGATACGAGGAATTGAATATGATATAAGGTTCAACTTTTCTCAACCAGAGATGGTGGTGTGAAGGTTGCTGTATTAAGTTAATGTCAAGGGGTCGTTCCTAGAGCAGTAAACAATAATTTATAATACAACTACAACATAACCCACACAAGGTTCAATTTTTTTTCAATTGAGCTTTACCGATTAATCTCTTTAACAAACAAGAATCTGCAATTACCCAAGTTTCGTAAGAGCTTTCTTACTATACTTAAGATGCAAAGAAGGGAAGATTGGGAGGAGGGCAGCAGAAATTAGAATTTGTAAATTTGCACATACTATTTTCAGTAACTAACATGTTTACATGACTACAAAACTGTTAGGAGGTAGAAAGCAAAAAAGGCATGATAGGTCCTTATTAAAGTATGGAGTCAGAATCTAATCCCATAAATTAATAAAGGATGGAAGAAAATCTCTCCATTAGAATATGAGCAAGGATCTTAAACTCATAACCAATGAAGCGAACTCTAATAAGGAAAAGAGAGAAAAGATCTCGTCCCACTCATCCTCACTGATCAAATACTTTAGGAGAATCTCCCGAAAATACAGAAAACGAAACCGATATATTACTTCTCCATGACTAGCTCTATGAAGGCTAGCCTATTTATAAGAAAAGAGATTACAATAATTAATTTAAAATAATCCTAATATCTTTATTCAAATATTTAAATATTTGAATTCAAGATATATTAAGATATTCTAATTTAAATATACTAGATCCTAATAATATTTGAAATAAAAATATTAACCGAGATATTTATAAATATCTCTTTATTATTCGTACATAAAATAAACTAATAGATCCTAATATTATGGTAACAAATTGATCAATTATCTTCATCCACGATCCCATGATGTCTGTACTCTAACAAAAACAAACCATACTGACCGGCCTGTAGCTAATTTTGCCAACATCGCAAGTAAAATCTACCTTTAGGCTATCCCATTAAAAGATAAAACATAGGTTCATTCCTAATAGAAATTCCTCCCTCCTACAAAAGTCCTTTGCGAGGAAAAAGCAAGATACCAGGAAACCAAATAAACTATCAGTGCCTTTCAAAAACTAAGCTGCTGTTATGATGTCATGTCAGCTGCCAAAAGAAGCCTTGTCACTCATCGACGTTTACCAACTCATACTCGACCAACGACAGATTGTTATCTTCGTTGACTGCAAATTGTTTGGGCGCAGTGACTTCAATAAGGCCCCATTTGTCTACTGCTAACCTCATAGATCCGGAGATCCCTTGAACATGTTGATCTTAGCATTCCGGAGAATAACAGTGGTGCCAAGTTTCATAGTATCAACTGAACATAAGCAAGGAAACATGATCTTAGAATTTAACAGTATTAGAACAACATTCATATAATCATAATATATAGTTAATTACATGTAGATCTTAAAAAATGTGGATTGTTAACCTACTATATGAACTCAAATAATGAATACTATAACAACAAAGATGAGACTAAAGAGCGCCAAGATTTACCAAAATAATTCTTCAAAATTTCACCACAATGTGGCAAAATATGAGCCAAGCTAATCGGTATCATTTTCTTTATGACTCATTTCCTCAATTCTGAGTCAACTGCATTTGATCCTCATGTTAAACAAGAATGGTTACAGACCGTAAGAAGATGCATTGGGAATCATTGACAACAATTGTACAAATAATTCAGGCATTGCAGTGCATAACGACTATCAAGGAACCAAAACTTGAAGTCAGGGTACCCACATGTAAAATAATGAAAATGATTTGTACAAGATCAGATAATATATCAATTATGCTAATACTACAAAAATGTTTCCAAAAGGTTCTATCAGAAGCCTTTCAACCCTATGTTCAGAATGGTCACAACAGAACCGGCACGGTAATTTGGAGGAACACAACTAATAAATCATGTTCGGACTTCAGATATTAAAAGGTTGCAAAGGCGTCAAACAAACTCGACTGCTTGTATTCGTCACCCTGAACCTGAGCTGGACTTCCCCCAACCAAAGCTTTTACAAGTAGCCACCAAATGAACCAAGACAAAAAAAAACTACTCATAAAAACTTCAAATAAAAACACGACACACAAAGAAAGTGATAAAGAAAAAGAATATCACCAAGAAAGTGGGAGAGAAACTTAACAATTAACAATTAACGAATCAATAAAAAAAAGAAGAAAACACCCACGTGTACCTTGTCTATTACGGGCAGTGAACAGAATGGAGCCGGTCTCGTCCCCGACGAGGCACTCAGAGACTTTTGTATGGCGGAGGTGCTGTGAAGCAGAACGACCCTTCTGCAATACAGTATTGGATTTGAGAACGTTGACAGTGAGAGTGTGGCCGCTGGTACCAGGCTTGAGCTGGTCCACCTTCACAAACACCGGCCTTCTCAGGGCAGGTTTCGAATTACCATGCTGCTGTGTTGGCACTGTGGTTGCAGCCATGTGAAGGAAAATCAGAGAAGAGAAGAAAACCCTAACACTAAATCTGGAGGAGAAGGAGGAGGAAAAAGGCTTGGCTGCAAAGGTTGGGAACGAATCTCTCTGCTACTCCTGGGCTCTTCTCTCGCCTTTTGATTTTGGCATCCAAGAAGCAACGTTGTTATTAGTATTTACTATTTATGAGAGAATAGCATGAAATTAAGAATATATTCTCTTGTATTTTTTTTACGGCTAATAATAGAAAAATACTCATTGAATTTTTCAAATCTCATCGACTGTTATGAATAAAAAAAAGGATGAATAGATAACCGTCACTAAATGGGGTTTTGACAATATGTAGAATAAGATGAAAATATGTCTCATATAAAAAAAGAATGAGGCACCCTCGCCGGAGATTCTGAGCAACAGCCATATGGCCAAAGCTCCAATCGTTTTTATTGATGTGCAGGACTACAATAAGACAAACATAGAGAACTGAAATAAGAAATTGATATCTTTGTTAAGAATCAAATTATTACTTGTAAATATTATATAACCATGATATGATTTTGGAAAAACTAAATAAGCATACCAATCTCATAAAATAGCCTTGCAGATTCTTTCCTGGCTTTTGAACTAAAAACTTGTGAGAAGTGAACAACTTCCCCTTCATTCTGTTCCCCAAAACTCAAAAAACTTCTATACAACTGCATGGCAACCTCTCTGCACATTATTGGCATGGACAATCGAAATCCAATAACACAAAAAGATACTGAACTAAGTTTCATGAATTAACCACTGTGTCACCTGGTTTGTCCAGTCCAACCACCTGCAGCAAATAAATATATCAAGAAATAATGCCATATTAGGCTTCACAAAAGAATAAACTAATTTTTTTAAAAAAAAGATGTGAAACAAATGTTCTTATACTACAAACAACTTTTACAATGGGTTTGACAAGTGTTCTTGTATTATTGATAATTTTTCTGCTATGGCACCTCTCTTGCTCAGTTGAGTTGGTTGACAACTTTTCGTATGATATTGATAATTCCGACAAACAAAATGTCAAATTTTTTCATGTTTTCCACAACATCTATGGTGTCTATTTTGTTTTATTGATTCATGAAAAACCAAAATTTCTAGTGTATTGACAATTTTTACAAAGGAATTAATAAGTATTCTTATATATTGACAACTTTTCTGTTGTTTTACCTCTGTTACTCTATTGAGTTGATTGCTAATTTTTTATATGGTATTAACAACTCCAACAAATGTAATGACAACTTTGTTGAGTTATTGTGGTAAATGTTGATATTCAAGTTATCAACACCTTTATAAATATTGTCATTCACATTATAAGAACTGTTACCAAGTAAAACGTTACTTGGTTACATGTTTTATATATCTAAATGCATTATATTATTAAAGTGGCTTAGTGGCTCAATAGTCGTCAAATTTTTAGAGTCAAAGGTTGTGGGGGTGAGATCAGCCAAGGTTGTGGAGGTGAGATTTGGAACTTGTTTGGATGTTGGTTGAAAAATAGCTTTTACAGATTCCGAGTCAAAACATAGGTTTTGAAGAATAACTTTTGGAAAATAACTTTTACAGATTCCGAGGCAAAAACTAGGTTTTGAAAAGTGATTATGTTTGGGAAGTTATTAGCTTTTACGGATTTCGAAGCAAAAACATGGTTAGGAAAGAGGAAAGTAAGAAAGAGAAAGAGGGAAAGAGTAGGAAAGAGAAAACCTAGGTTTCAAAACCTGGGTTTGAAATCTAGGTTTTGTAACCAAAATAGCTTCTGGGAAAAAAATTTCGTTTGGACAAAACCTAGATTTTGAGGTAAAACCTAGATTTTAAAACCAAACCTAAGTTCTAAAAGCTGTTACCAAACAAGCCCTTGATCTCACCTAATCTCACCTCCCCAACCTTGGCTCCCATTTTATTTAAATAGAAAATTCTACTGTGGTGCCCAAAAACACCCACCGCTAGAGCTTTGGTGGCTGACAAGTGGAGCTCCAGCCAGGTGGATGTTGCCTAGCGCTGACAGGTCGCCAAAGCTGTGGCAATGGTGCCTCATTCTTTTTTTTTATGAGGGATATTTTCGTTTTTTATAAATTCTCAAAATAGCTTACATTGATCATTTCCTTTATTCATAGCAGCGAATAGGGTTTAGAAAATTCAATGGGTATTTTTCTATTATTCTCCCAGTTTCTTACCTTAATTAAGAATATATTATTCCCTAGAAATTTCCGTTTCTTTAATGTTTAATGTTTAGAAATTGAGTATTAACTTTAACTCTGTTCATCCATCATCATTGTACCATGAAACCTCAATATCACGACTCTGTAATCTCAGTTATTATGACAAAACTCACATATTTTGTTTAACACATAAAATAGTATATTTTATTCAATAAACTAATGCATTTTGTTTTGGGAAACAAACCTAAAAAATGCAAAAAGGCACAGAGGTGTTATATCATTTTAAATTGTCACAGAAGTGTGGAGACTTTATCTGTCAATTAAGAAAATGTAAAAGAGATTACCAAAATGACATGTTGGCATTAAAAAGGAAAAACTGGGTTAAAAATGAAACGCTCTTCTCTCATACTCACTCCTATCCTCTCCAACTATTGTGCCATTCTTCTATGGCACTCCCATAGCACAGTTTCGATCTTTCTCACTCTAGTCCCATACGCAATTAAAACGATTTCTGCACTAGTTAAAGAAGAGGGTACTACGCCTAGGGGCTGGTTCGACTAGTTAACAGGGGAAAGGTAAGGCGCCGTGTACCCGTTAGGTCTTGGGCTCGAACCCTAGAAAGTCCCTCATGGGACGACCTCGGATTAGTCTGAGTCCGAAAGGATTCGGGACACCAGGAGAGTTTTCTCTCACTAAAAAAACAAGAAGAGGGTTGGAAGTGCTTTTTCCCCCATTAAGTTGAACACCAAGTTTGACATCCTGCATTCATTTTTCCCCTTCTCCTTATTATTAATAATCATTTGGATGAGGTGAAAAAATTTCGGGAATTTGAGTTAATACCATCCAAAGAAAGGAATGCGAGTTTGGATAGGTTAACAAATAAGTAATGTTGTTTGCCGAAGAAAACAAAAGTTGAGAGGAAAATGATGGAGAGAAAAGTTCCGTTTCAAAACTGTCACTCATTACAGGGATTCAAGTTCTCGGTGAACTATGTAAATAATAATAATAATGTCAATTTCAATAAGGCGGTTAGTATTAATTAATATCATAATTTTTTGCCTGGGATTAACATTAAATAATTGATTAATGAAAATAAATTTTTACAGAATTATAAAAGATTTGAGTAAAAAATGAAATGTAAAATTGTCCTTTTATGTGTTACCAGCTTGTTATTTCATTTGCGAAATACAATAATCAATTATATCTTTAAAATGTCAAAAAAAAAGACTACGAGTAAAGCAACGAATAATCAACTATATCTTTAAATGTAACATTTTAAAATATTTTTATTGTCCAATCTTTAAAATAATAAATAGTTTTTGAAAGGTTTCTTGGATAATACGAATTAAATTTGGGCCATCGGAGAACAATCGAAGGCACATCTCCATCAAACTCAAACATCGTTCAGGCCCTCAACTAATGGGCACGATTCTGTTTGAAGATTGTACTTGTTCAGAAATAACCATAAAACCACGTTGTACACATGTCGAGATAAAATTTCTCTCATATACTTACCTCAATTGAAAATGTGAGTTAGTTAAAGTGGTTAGTATTAATCACTTAGTAATTAATGATCCAAAAGTCCCAAAAATAGGGTTAATTCATCACCCTCAAAAGAGGGTAGATTGGTGTTGTAAAACAAAACGGTTTATGATAATACGTTGAATTTTCTTATTCCATTTCTACTTTCACTAATGTTCAACATGATATCAGAGCAGGCTGCTTTCTTGGGACCAAGATTGTTGGAGTTGTAATCCCAAGATTGTTGGAGCAAGAAATGGCAAGAACCCATCAGGAGTCTAGAAAAAGAGCAGAAAACCCAGCATTCGCACTAAGACCTGATTGGAAGTTCACGGTTGCACAGGAAGGATCTAGAGTTTCGAGAGAAATTTGAGTGGAGATGGCAAGTGGAGATGGCAATGATTGATCCTACCCTTCCAAGCCCGAGGTAATATAGCAAGTTCGTTCAATCGGAGCATCAATGGCATCTTCAAGAAGTTTCAATAACTCCCTTGTAGATGACTGACGCAGAGCAAGTGCTTCCTCAACAAAGTTAATGACCTCATCGTGATTGTTGGTTTCAATGAAATCTTTCTGTATTAATCTGGAAAGGAAGATATCCTCCACCGGAGACAGAGGTGACTCTTGAGGATTACCCAGGTTCGTATATTCAAGAAGGGCCTAAGATTTGTTGCTCTCTTCTGCCCAAGAAGATCGCAGGCAAAGATGAAGGCATTCCTCTCTGCAACGCCTCCTTTGCCATTGGAGAAGTTCTACAATGATCATCGTGGTTCTCCTCGGTAATTCCAGACCGTGAACAGTAAGGCGACCGAGGAGCTCACCGTCGATACGATCAGCTTCAACCACCCTCTATATTTGCGAGACTAAAGGTGTGTCGATCATTCATCACTTTCTCACCGGCACTGAAAACTATACACTACTACAGAAAAGACTTTTTGCTACTGAAATTCGCGCCCTATTTTAGAAAAAGGAAGTAAAAAATGGAGGCGATGGCAATTTTGTAATTAAATGAACCTTTTGGCGCCCTATTTAAGGAGAAGGGTGTAGAAGGGACCCTTTGGCGCCCTACCAAAAGAGTAGGGCGCCAAAGGGTGAGACATTTAGCGCCCTACCATACTAGTAGGGCGCCAAATGTTAAGGCCGTTGGCGTCCTACCTTAAGGTAGGGCGCCGTAGGGCCCCTTTTGGCGCCCTACGTTGAAGGTAGGGCGTCAAAGGGCACACCTTTGGCGCCCTTCTCTTTAAGTAGGGCGCCAAATGGGCGCCCTATTTCATTTTCACCGTCACTCTGACTCCATCACTTTCATTTTCTCTGCTCTCCCACTCCCCCAGACCCTTCGTGCTCAGCTCTCCCACTCCCCCAGCGTGCCGCCTCTCTCCCCCAGCACCGCGCGCCGCCCTCCCTGCCCCAGCACCGCACGCTGCCCTCCCTCTCCCCCACAGTGCGCCGCCCTCTGGAGCCCAGCACCGCGCGCCGCTGAGCTCTCTCCTTCGACGACGCCGCTCTCCCTCTCTCCTTTCGTCTGCCTTTTCGCTTGCACAGGTTCCATTCTTCCCCATTTTCACCGTTTGATATACATGCATGTCTCCTTTAAAGTTTGAATCTGAATCTTGTTGTGTTTCCATGCGTGTACATAACTATATGGATCTAGTTGTGAATTAAGTTTGAATCTTTGATTGTCTTGAAACAATTCTGACCGTATTTTATATACTTGCAT
>JANTPZ010130644.1:0-16776 GCA_025593235.1 Vachellia pachyceras
TGCATCCTACAATCCGTTCCATGATGAACGTTAAGAAGAAAGATTTCAAAAACCTAGCCGAGCATAAAAGAGAAGCTGGGGTTCAAAAACTCTTCGATCTGAATCTAAAAAAAGTATACGAGACTGCAAGAGGATCTGTCTTTGGAAGCAGAGAAACCAAAGCCACACAGAGATGGATTCGCAAGTGCACGCTGACATGGACCGGAGAGGCAAGGACAATTTTGTCGTTTGAGTTGGTTCTTATCCCAGGATAGACCGGTTGGATTAGGAAAATTAGGTCCGTTGGGTGCTGTGGACTTTTTCATCCACGTCCGCCTAACCCATGACTGTGTAGGGTTAGCCCGCTAAACTTTTTTTTTTAAAAAAAAATAAAATTGATTAATAAAAAATAGGTGAAAAACTTCTAATCATAATATAAGTCTAATTAACATTGAATAATTATTGCTTATTTAATTTCTGGTTTATATTTAATTTGAATTTTGACGTGTAAATTTAATCTTTTGAAGTGTATTATATATGTCTAAGTTGTATTATTTGAAATTTGATTAAATATTTTGTTTTTAAGTTATCGTGTATTTTTATAAATTAAATTTGTGAAAAGGGATATTTCATTTTAACATGAGGATTTTTGATTAGTTTGTCGGCCAGGGGATCTCACTAAAAGAATATTAGTTGATTTCAACCTGTTACTCTATGCAAATAAGGGATCTTGCTTCATCGACAATATCTTTAAAGGGGTAACTGTAGTCACACCCTCTAGTTAACATATATTAATGACATTAATACAAACAGAAAGTAGAAAGATATGTCTTAAAACCTCTAGTGAGATCCCCTAACCGATAAACTAGTCAAAAACATTTTGCCAACTCGTCATGGCCGGTTGGGTTGGATAAACACCATCCTATTAACATGAGGGTATTTGAGCCCGACTATAGCGGTCTGACCCACTTTACCACCTCTAATGCAAAGGGACATACTTGTAATTAGACCTGTACAATAGACAAATCGGATTGGGACATAGCTCAATTCAAAGTTTGGTCTCTATTCTTGGAAAGACTGGGTTTGAAGCCTATGGTAAACCATTTCAGTAGAAACTCGAGGTCAGATTGGGTTGAACTTGATTCATTAGACAAGTGGACTTGTCTGTACAGTTGAAAATATCAAATTCCCTAATTTTTTTAATTAGGGAAACACTAAAATTAAACATGATAAGCATGGTTACCACAATAAAAATGCTTACAAACATATAAAAATAATCCCAAAACAATAAAATTTAATTGAAAATCTATAAGATTCTCCAACAATATTAAATAACAAATAAAATGACAACATATAAATGGAGAAATATTTTAAAAATCATATGGAAAACATATAAGTGGTATAGTCACTTGGTCTGAAACCGGATCCACTCTAATTTTATCATATGGATTAGATTGGGACCACCTTATATTAGACCATAAAACAATATTTTAGCATTTCATCACTTTAAGCATCCGCGGAAAACTTAATATTTTTTTGGTGAGCTGAAACACATGATTTCACGAATGTTCAATATTCATATATAATGTGTGAGGATATATACTAAAAAAATGCACTGCATGGTGTCATAAATAAAGGTTCAGAGTATTTTAAAGGGCAAAATACTATCTAAATATAATTGGGAGATGTCAAATTAAATCAAATCAGAATCAAAATTCAGTCATACCCATCTAACGAATTTTTAATAAGTTGAAGAGAACTAGCTAGTTAAATCCCTTGATCTTGTTAAATGATCCTATTGCTCCTCACATTTTTTTGTCTTTTTGTTATTACGATGAACGCGTATAATATTTATTTAGATTAACGGTGGAAGTTAATTTTCAAACGTGATTTACAGTATATAAAATAAATATATAAGATGATTGTTATATCAATTTACATGAACACAAGTATTTATAGTAATGCAAACAGAAACTTAATCTCTCAAAAGATAAGTGGACAGGGGAAAAATGTTTTCTGGAGCTCGACCTAGGAATAGTAATGTTTGTGTTTGTTTACGTGAAACAAGGGAAT
This sequence comes from Vachellia pachyceras, assembly GCA_025593235.1. Classification (NCBI taxonomy): domain Eukaryota; kingdom Viridiplantae; phylum Streptophyta; class Magnoliopsida; order Fabales; family Fabaceae; genus Vachellia; species Vachellia pachyceras. The sequence goes on from JANTPZ010130644.1 coordinate 2,053, forward strand.
ACCAGACATCACACAAGTATCACTCCGCTGATGCAAGTTTTTACACTAGATTTGAGCAAGTATTGATAAGAAAAATATTTATTATTTTTTTTAAGAAATACTCATACAAAAAATGCGGGCGGGTTAAAGTGCATTATCTAAAACACCAATGTTTTTGGCATCCAAGTGCAGGTGGGTTCAAATCCAACCACCACCGGTTGCCAAAACAATGGGCTTGTTTTTTAAGTGCGAAGAACTTTGCACAAACGACCTCCTCAAATAAGTCCGTGTTCTACCTATCCCGAACTAGTCATCTCCTTTTTAAGTGCATTGATGTGTAAACTTGTGCAAAGTTCTTCGCAATTCCATGGGATGACTCCTCATCTTGTCTACTTCACAGATTTTATAACTACCTCTTAGAACTTAAAATATTTATTGGTACATAACTTGCTCACAAATTTCAAGACTATGCGTGAACTTCTTATTTCAAGACTATATGCTTGTTTGAGAACACTTAACTCTCACTCAAAAGCACGTTCAACAGTGTTTTTCCGCAAAACGAGACAATATCCTCCACATATTTACCTCAACTTGTGTAAAAATACTTCTTAACCGATTTTTTCAAACGAACCAATATGACTCATTTACACCCTCTTATCCTAAACAGTATTTTGATCTATACAATTGAAAATACACTGATGGATCTGCCATCAATTCTTTTTCTCACGAGAGTGAAAAGAAGAGCGCACTGAAATTAACACACTCACACGTAGGGTTGAACCTGTTGACCTCCCTCCCAGACAAAGGTTGGTACTTGGTACCGTCAGATCCAATGGTTATTGGCTTGGCATTTTGCTGTCAGTTCAACATTAGGCTTTTTTAAAAAAAAAATACAAGCAAACATTTGGAGGCAGACCGAACCTAGAATTAAAAAAAAATATAAGGCTAACATTTTGCTAACATATACATTTTCTCCAAAGATAGGATCATATTCAAGGTGTTATGAAACACTAAATATGATCACTTTTTCTAACAAAAATTGGAACATTAGTTTGTTAATGGACTAACACATTCCGTTATACTCAAAATCTAATTGGTACAAACCTTCTTTTCTTGTTATTAAGCACATATATCTTTTTACTAAAGACAATTATTTTCAAGGCATTATTGGTACTAAACGTGAGCATTTCAGTATAGTAGATTTTGGGGACTAGTCCCTTCCATTAGATATATGTACTCCTTTGATCCTATTTATAAGGTAGAGAGAATTGATATTTTTGTCTTATTTATAAGTTATATTATTAAATTTTTCATGTGAATGTACAATTTTACTCATAATTTATTATTGTATTGATTTTATGCTCACATGGTATAATGCATATTAAATATAGATAAAGTTAAAAATTGTCAAATTTGAAGCTTGTTTGGGAAAGTGGTGGAGAAATGTTTTTACCTCATTTATGAAAAAATATCGTTGAACGTGGGTTTAGGGAGTTTAAATGCTCACCTAAACACACCCAAAGTTAGAGCAATTTAAGATTTTGGGAAAATGACAGATAAGTCCCAAGCAAGAAAAAAATGAGTGAAAGGTTCCAAAGATTCAAAAAATTATCATAAGGTTCCAGAAGTAACTGTTAAGGTTGTCATTAACAACCTCAACAGTTACTCCTTGGATCTCATGATAATTTTTTGAATCTTTAAAACCATTTTGTGGTTAATTCCCTTCTATAGGACCTTTGTGTCATTTTCCCTAAGATATTTATCTGCTTGAAACAAATTGGAAGTGATTTATGTTGAACTGACAGCCATTCAATTGGGGCCCACAGCAACTCATTCCAACAGCCACCTCTCACCAGTTGGATTATTGGTAGCACGCACGCTCGCATTAAACGTTTAGTATCAGGATATATCCTCGTCTGGCCTGGTTTGAAACTTATCAATAAATGTTCCTTTGGAGATCAAATCGAAGCAACGGGTATATCTTAATTGGTAAAACGACGAATCACATAATCTGATTCGCATCCGTACTTGGCATTTTACAACTCTAGTTGTTCAGGCCTATATATACCTTACTTAACCAGTCAATTTTGTATAAAACGAGTTTATGAAAGAAGCTATTACTGAAGTTGACCTGGTCACTGTTTTTCGGATATATATTTATATATATAAAGTTTTTCACTGGATTTATGATAACAAGAGAAACTTGACAGCATCTTGGAACGTACTGGACCATTTTTTAATGTTGAATTTAGCAGTAAACTCTCATCACTCCTTCAGTAATGTCTTATTACTATTACTATTAACATTGGTGAGAACTTGCATGGGAGTAAGAAACGCTTCACAAAAACACATGAATGATAATTAATGAATAACACAAGATACACAAAATAATCTATCCTAGTGAACAATAATGAGATCACCATGATTAATGAAATAGAAACCCAAAAGCAAGCCAAGGAAGGGAACTTAAATTGTCAGCTTTCCCACATGTTCTTATAATTGATTTTTAAAGCACTCAGGAGCCATTTGTCCATTGAATCTTTTGAAATCTGTGCAATAGTCATAAATCATGTAGTTCTTTCTGATCCACCTCAACTGGCCCATCTGGGAATAACTGAGCCTGCTGTGAAAGGGATTGGTCCACCAGTTTGCAGGAATATTACTGGCTGCACACTCACTGATGCTCACTTGTCCGTTCCACTTGCAAGCCCTTGCTCTAAAATGGCTAAGTCTGGCTATGAACGGAGCCTCACTCCAATCAGTCTTAACAAGCCCACCTCTAGTTGCCCAGTCATCTGCATTCCACAGACTCGTATACACTTTCATTCCTTGCTTGTTTGGATAAGCAATGCCTTCTTGCTCGTAGTTTCGAAAAACTCGAAGTGGAAGGCCATCAACATACCACCTGGGATGATAATTCAAACTTGCAGTTATTATTAGAATTTAAGAGAGCATAGTCCCACGTCAATTAACTAGATAGAACAACAAATCATCAAAGGTATATAATATTAAGGGAAATCCTCTGATTAAATTGGTTTATTTTAAACTATTTTGATAGAAAGACAAACTCATAATATTCAGTACTTGTATATAAAAATCTCAATAATTATTAAGATATATATATATATGTACAAGTTGATAGACTTGACTTACACAATATGTGTGGGATTCCAGTGAATGGTGTAATTATGAAAATCAGCGGTTGGATCGAACCAGAGGTAGAATTGTTGCTCCCTGGTGCCTATTCCTTGAGTGTATACGTTGGTGTGGACAATGTACGGTTGTCCTGAAACATTCCCTAAGAACTCAAAGTCTATCTCGTCATGCTGGCTTCCCGTGGAGGATAGCTACACATACATATACACATAAACTTGGCTAGTTATATGTATCATATGCAGATACGTGTGTAAGATCCACAGAGATACAAAGAGAAATATATTTAGGTAGATATTTAATATAAGATACCTTTTAGTTTGGGTCTAGCTAGTGAACTTACATAATAGGCTGTGACTGTTCCAGCGGAGTTGCCAGGTATGAGCTTGATCAGCATTTCAATACTTCCAAATAAAAAAGCTCTCTTCGTTTGAGCAGCAGATCCTGAAAAAAACACAAGGAAATAAAATGCCACCCATATTTATGTGTGTATTGTTGAATCATACCATAGTACTTATTAAGCAGCTGATCTGAGAAGTGATAATTTTGGTTCTAATTTACCTGAAGTTTGGTCGAGCACGAGCTGAAGATCTTCGCCGTTGTCCTGAATCGCTGCGTGCTGAAGACCCCAGATGAGGTACATACTCTTGGAGAACTTGGCATCCACTGGAGCGGCCAATAATAAGATGAATAATACTGAAGCTGCAAATATAAACGAAGCTACAAATATTTCGTTGAGTTTTGCCATTTTATCTCCTTGTGAACAACTTCTGTACCTCTGTTATGTTGTGTGGTTATACACACACACGCACATATATATATAGGATACAATTGCAAGAATGTATACAAGGGCCTGATAATTTAATCGTAAGATTATTTGGTTGCCATGTGTATGTACGTAATGTATTGACCACTTCATAGGATTTGACATTGGGACATTCATTGTTTGTGAGTGAGGAGGAGCCTATAGAATTAATGTCTGCCATATTCATAAATAACTTTGGCTCCTACTGGCCGTGTCATTGTGATGCCCCACTGGCCACTAGCTGGCTACTTTTGAAATTTGATGCATTTATTTCTTTCCGCTCTCCTTTTCTTTGTTTTTTTAAAATTAAACTCATTTGGCGTATAAGTGCTAACGAAAAATTAGCTAGTAAACTAATTACAACTAAACTCGAGAAAATTGGCTAAAGTTCGTTATTTTCCATTATTAATTATGTAAATATTGTGCATAACTCTCTTTAAAACACCTCTCTTTTAAAAGGTATTAAATGTGGAAGACAAGGAAAGTGGGGGGAATATGAAACTAATTAGGACAGTAAGAGGAAAAATATTAAATGAGAAAAATAAATTGGATCAAGAGAGTGCGAGAGGAGAGTAATATATGTAATCTAAATAAATAAAAAACGAGTGTTGCGGAATTCATAATTAAATATATGGAATCGATGAGGTAGGTGGGAGGGTGAATGTCGTGCAAAGGACTAGTGAGAAGGCAACCATCAGGCACTTTGAGAAATGAATACTAAAAATAAGGAAATATGAATAGAATTTTGTAGGAGATTACAACACAGCTGTGGACGTGCTCTCCTAACTTGACGATGATGATGATAATAGTAATAATAATAATGTTTTTTATAGCTACATGTATATTTTTATTCCAGGTATCATCGAATACTAAATTTTACACTCTTTCTAATAAGAATTTGACCCTTTCATCACGTAACGATGGACTATCTAACCACATTTACTACATCCAACCTGATAACACTGGATAATTGACCCATTTGGATTGGGGATATAAACTATTTTGTCTTACGGTCTACGAAAATAATATATAAAAGGAGTTTTGTCTTAACTAGCGTGAACATATTTTTATACAAATAACAGACTTGGACATAATCACGTAGTTACCACTGTTAGTCATTCTAGTTTGTTAGTTAGCCAAGTTGTTGTAACTAAATTAGTTCCCAACGGATAGTTAGCTGGTTAGTTACTCTACTAATTGACATCTGTACAAGCATTGCTGAGACTACTGACCAAGCGCCACAATAATGTCTTATATATGTACTACCACTGCTCACTGTAATCAATGCTTTTGTGTGTAAATATGTAAAAGCTCTTTTCAGCACGTCAACGACTGTCCTCTGCTTTAGCTTTTTCCTTTCTTGTTTTGTAATATGGTATCAGAGCGAAACACGCTCTCGCTCGTCTCTCTTTCTTTCCTCTTCTTCACCTAGCCCTCTCTGGTTTCTCCTTCACGGTCGCTCCATGGCCGAAAACTCTTCTTCAGCAATATCACAGATCAGCGCTTCTCAAGACCCAACCAACTGCTATTATCTTCATCCCAATGAAAACCCTTCTCTTGTCCTTGTTTCACCACCCCTCACAGGTTCCAACTACCACCACTGGGCACGTGCTATGACGATGGCTCTTATGAGCAAAAACAAGTTTCAATTTGTTGATGGCTCAATTTCTGCTCCAGCTACAAGTGATCCTCTCTTTCCTGCATGGCAGCGTTGCAACACAATGGTCCTGACTTGGATCAACTGCTCACTTTCTCCGCCCATCGCTCAGAGTGTTCTTTGGCTCAACAAGGCAGTCGATGTTTGGGTTGACCTGAGGGAACGTTTCAGTCACGGCGATGCTTTTCGAGTTGCAGAGCTACAGGAGGAACTGTACCAGTTCCGTCAAGGTGACCTTTCTATTTCAGACTACTTTACTAAAATGAAGATTATATGGGATGAGCTGTTGAATTTTCGACCTATTCCTACTTGTTCCTGTCCTGCTAAAACTTACATGCAGCAAGACTATGTTATAAGATTTCTAAAAGGACTTAACGAACGTTTTGCAACTGTGAGATCTCAAATCATGCTAATGGATCCCATGCCTCCCATTAACAAGGTCTCTTCTCTTGTGATACAACAAGAACGTGAGCTTACTGGATCCTTGGAAACTGCCATTTTCCTTACTCGTACTAACACTAAACCTGTACATTCCTCAAGGTCAACTAATTCCACCACCAAGGTTTGTACATATTGTGGCAAATCACGCCACACAGTCGACACTTGTTACAAGAAGCATGGCTTTCCACCGGGATACAAGTTTCGAAATGGTGGTGCTACAATTAACAATCTGGTGGCCTCTCAATCTGATTCCTCAACTGTTCCTTTATCCTGTAAGCCCACTTCAACCAACACATATAGCCCTGTCGGTCAAGATCAATACAATCAACTCCTTGCTCTATTGCATGCTGCCAATATCAATCTTCCCACTGCCACTTTACCTTCACCACCCCCTAATGTGACACCGCTCCATCCTACTCCCTCTATCAATCAAATTTCTACAAAAGTGCTGGTGCCTGATACTTCCAAACAAGATATCTACACAACCCTTTCCTTTCATTCATCTAACTGTTGGATTACTGCCCACGTTTGTTTCTCTTTGGCCTCTTTTACCAATTACTCTTATATTCCACCTATTAAAGTTACCTTCCCTACTAAAAATACCGTGCTCACTACCATTTCTGGCACCATACAGATTAATCCACATATCTGCCTGTCAAATGTTCTTTACATACCAGACTTTCATTTCAATATCATCTCAGTTTCTCAACCGACTAACCAAATTTCATGTTATCTTATTTTTTTTCTACTCACTGCCTCATACAGGACATGAGGACATGGAAAACGATTGGTATAGCTGAAACTTTTCAAGGCTTATACAAATTGATTAGTCACTCACATCCAGCTGCTTATGTCAATTCTGTCTCTTCATGTAAATTTGATTCCAAATTCAATTTGTGGCATTATCGTCTTAGGCATTTATCTTATCATGTTTTAGACATTTTGAATAATCGTTTTTCGTCTATCTCTTGTAAAACTACTTGTCTTCAGTGTGATGTATGTCATTAGGCAAAACAAAGAAAACTTCCTTTTCCCACTAGCACATCTATTTCTTCTTCTCCTCTTCAATTACTACATGCTGATATATGGGGGCCTTTCATACTTCCTCTATACATGGTCACCGTTACTTCTTAACCGTTGTTGATGACTTTACACGACATACGTGGATTCATTTTTTAAAACTCAAATCTGAAGCTCGCCCTGCCTTGCAAAACTTGATTTTCTTTCTTGAAAATCAGCATAACAAAACTGTCAAAATTTTACGAACTGACAATGGCCTTGAATTTCAAATGTCTTCATTTTACTCATTCAAGGGCTTCTTACACCAAACATCCTGCATAGAAACCCCTGAACAAAACAGTATAGTTGAACGAAAGCATCAGCACATATTGAATGCAGCTAGAGCCTTGATGTTTCAGTCTCATCTCCCAATAGCCTACTGATCTTATGCCATTTCTCATGCCATTTATCTTATTAACCGCTTACTAACTCCCATTTTGAAGAATGAAACACCCTACCAACTCCTATATAATTGTCCCCCTAACTATTCCTCTTTAAAAGTTTTTGGCTCCCTTTGCTTTGCATGCACATCATCTGCTCATCGTTCCAAATTTGATGCTAAGGCTCGAAAATGTGTTTTTCTTGGATTTAAAAATGGTACCAAAGGTTTCATCTTACTTGATACTTCTACAAATCAAATATTCATATCTACAAATGTCTTTTTTTATGAATCCATCTTTCCCTTTTCATCTAATTCTCATTGATAAATCATAGTTTTATATATTTTTAATCCTCTTCATTTAGTCTTTTTAGTGATAAATTATGGTTAATTGAGCTTATTTAGATTATATTTTATTTTATTAGCCATTTTACACTCAATAAAAATTAATTGAGTAAATCTTAGAAATTTGTGATTAAATCTTCATTTAATATTTTTTGCACAAAAGGGCCATTGATTATTTTCTTAATTGTGCAGGTTTGAAGAGGTAAATTGAAGATTGCTTTGTGGAAATTATTTGGGCTGAAATTGATAAAATTTATTATTTTAAATTTTTTCTCTTGGGTAAAAATATTAATATTTTTAGGGAAGTTGAGAGTAGTTTAGTTATTTATTTTATTTTATATTGTTAGTAGGGACATGGCAGAAGGGATTTGACCAAGTCTAAAGAGTGGCAAGTCAGTTTTCATGAGGCAAGTTTCATCCATACAAAATAATATAAAAAAAAGGGAGAGGTTTCGGAAATTAAGGAACAGAACGTGGAGACGCTAGAGAAAAAAGAGAACTGACGCTAAGTAGAAAAAAAAAGAAGAACGCATAGACGCGAGGAAAATAGGGACGAGACAGTTTTTATCAAAGAAAAACGGAGGCAACAGAGCAGAACGCAGAAGAGAAATCGCCGAGGAACAGCACGCAGCAACGCTGTGAACAGGGAACATAACAGAAAAATATAAAGAGGCGAGGAACAGGAGACGCATCGTTCTTCTTTGCTTCCAGCAGCGTTGCTTTGTTCTCCATGATGAGTAAAATTGTGGTTCATTCTTCTGCCATGAGTTTCTAATTCCATCTGTAATTAACTATTAGTTTAAACCTTAGGTTTGTGATGAGAGTCCAAGAATGAGAACTCTTTTGGTTGAGATTCTTATTTAATTTCCCTTTCTTTTGACTCTCTTTTACATAAATTTCTGTGATTAATGTATATTCAGATTTGAATATAACCTATGGATTGTTCTTTGAGGATTTGCGCTGAAAATTTATGGTTGTAGATTTATAACTTGAATTAGTAAGCTTTTGAAATTTTAGATTCGAAGTTCTAACAATTCCTCTTTGTTAAAGCTTAATTTGTGCAAGTTTATATTTTCCAGATTTGGAATATATTTACTTTGCTACTTTTCTTGAAATATTGAGATGTCATAAACTTTTAGATCGATTGATTGAAAGTTTGAGGGGGGAATTAAAGGAGAAGATCGATTGATTTTCTTTACCTTTTTAAAATTCAGGATTAATTGTGGCTTAAGTTTAAATTAAAGTTTAACTGAGATGTCATTGAACTTTGATGTAAACAAGAGCATAAAACTTGAATGATAATTCAAGGACTTGAGTTAGGAATTTTTGGAAGGAATCTCAATCAAAGGAATTCAATTTTCTATATGGACAATGACCATCACATTCTAAGGGAAAAACTTGTAGTTAATTGCATTGCCATTATAAATTCTTATCTTTTGTCAATTTGCTTTGTTTACTAGCTAGTAGCATCTTTTACCTTTATTTCATAAACCCCCCTTTTTAGTGTTTTTAAGTGATTTGTTTGTAATTGAAGTTCTTAATTTAAGTAATTATCACATTAGTTCATTGGGAGACGACCTAGGTTGCTATACTGCAAAATCTAGTTTTATATTATTTTGACTCTATTCGACAGTGGTGTCACTCATCCAGTTGATTTTTCCATACCAATGCCACAATCCGTTCCCTCTTTAGACTATCCTGACTCAATTTTACCCTCTACATTGTCATCAGTCATTCCTTCCACTCATGTTTCTGCCACTGCTCCAGTCCCCCCAAATTCTTCTGATTCATCACTAACTTCTCCCTTACCATCTAGGCATTCCCACAGAGAACACAAGCAGTCTTCTTATCCGTGACTATCACTGTGCCTTACTCACATCAGCACAATCAAATTCCATTTCTCAATCCTGCAAATACCCTATGTCTTCTGTTCTTTCCTATAAGAATCTCTCACAAGCTCATTGCCACTTTACCTTGTCTATCACTGTCCCTTATGAGCCTAAATCCTATCGTGAGGCCATTCAATACCCAGAATGGCAGCAAGCCATGCAATCAGAACTGTTAGCTTTGGAGCAAAATAAAACCTGGATCTTAACTGAATTACCAAAGGGCAAATCACCAATTGGCTGTAAGTGGGTTTATAGAACAAAGTTTCATGCTAATGGTACTATTGAAAGGTATAAGGCTCGTTTGGTGGCTAAGGGATACACTCAAACTGAAGGAGTAGATTACTTTGACACTTTCTCTCCTGTAGCAAAAATGACAATTGTTCATTTGCTACTTGCTATTCCTGCTGCATCAAACTGGATTCTTGAGCAACTAGATGTAAACAACGCATTCTTGCATAGAGATCTCCATGAAGAAGTATACATGAGTCTTCCCCCAGGTTTGTCTTCTGCTCACCCAAATCTGGTTTGCAATCTAGAAAAATCACTATATGGCCTTAAACAAGCTTCTAGGCAATGGTTTGCCAAGTTGACCTCTACCCTTGTCTCTTGTGGTTACACTCAGTCCAAATCTGATTACTCTCTTTTTGTCAAGTCTCATGATACTTCGTTTACAGCATTATTAATATATGTCGATGACATTATTCTGGCTGGCAATGATCAAACTGAGATCAATAACATCAAGTCCTATCTTGATACCTCTTTCAAGATTAAGGACCTCGGGAAGCTTAAATATTTTCTTGGTATGGAGGTAGCTCGCTCCTCCTCTGGTATCACTTTAAATAAGAGAAAATTTGCTTTGGACATCCTCTCTAACACATGATATTTAGGTTGCAAGCCTCTCTCAACACCTATGGCCCGCTTCACTCGCCTTTCTCACAACCAGGGTGCACTCCTTACTGACACAGGTTCATACCGTCACATCGTGGGACGTCTTCTTTACCTTACCACTATCAGACCACATCTTTCCTATGCTGTTCATCAATTATGCCAGTTCACCAATGCTCCTACTGAAGACCATCTCAAAGCTGCCTTTCGTGTTCTGCGATATATCAAACACAGTCCTGGGAAAGGTCTCTTCTTCCCAGCAAATTCTCCTCTTCGGTTCAAGGCCTTGAGTGACTCTGATTGGGTAGGTTGTCCTGACACACGGCGCTCGCTTTCTGGTTATTGTGTCTTCCTTGGTTCATCTTTAATCTCTTGGCGATCCAAGAAGCAAACAACAGTCTCCCTTTCCTCTTCAGAAGCTGAGTACCGTGCAATGGGGTGTGTTGCTTGTGAAATTCAATGGTTACTGTATCTTCTTGCTGACTTGCAGGTTGCTCATCCCAATCCAATAATTTTATACTGTGATAATCAATCAGCAATACACATTGCTTCCAATCCTACCTTTCATGAGCGTACCAAGCACATGGAGATAGACTGTCATTTTATTAGGGATAAAGTCCAGGCTGGTGTTATTCGCTTAATTCCTGTTCGTAGCTCCAATCAGTTGGCCGATGTCTTCACCAAACCTTTGGATCCTCAGCCCTTTCACCAACTCATCTCCAAGCTTGGCATGATCAACATTTACTTGCCAGCTTGTGGGGGGTAACAAACTTAGACAGTTGGACTCATCAATCACGTAGTTACCACTGTTAGTCATTCTAGTTTGTTAGTTAGCCAAGTTGTTGTAACTAAATTAGTTCCCAACGGATAGTTAGCTGGTTAGTTACTCTACTAATTGACAGCTGTACAAGCATTGCTGAGACTACTGACCAAGCACCACAATAATGTCTTATATATGTACTACCATTGCTCACTGTAATAAATGCTTTTGTGTGTAAATATGTAAAAGCTCTTTTCAGCACGTCAACGACTGTCCTCTGCTTTAGCTTTTTTCTTTCTTGTTTTGTAATAACAAACAAGATCAATATTGTTAGCTTATTCACATGAAATCCATTGAAGCCTTGTGAGCACCAAGTATAAGAGCCATTGAAGACTTTTGTGGGAAAAATTAAGGAAGTTAAATACACTAATTAGAAGTATTCTTAGAGATGTAGATGCAGCCTATCACAAGCTTATAACATGAAAGGCCTCGCTAAGGAAAGCTTGATGGATTGTTTAGCGTTCATCAGGAGCCGTTTCAGGTCTGAGAAGAAGACGAAGCGGTTCAAAATCCCATACTACGCGGCTTGCATGCTCAACAAGCAGATGAACGCCACGTGGCTTTTTGCTTCAGTCAAGTTGCAATACAGTAAAAGAAATGGAAAATAAAACACAGTTCCTCCAAGACATGGTTGCATGTCATAAATATGCTTACATGGGTGTCGATACACACTTAGACATGTTCTGCTGTGTGTGTGAGAGAGGGCGAAATCTGTATGTCTGTATATGGCTATGTATATGCCATATATTATTATGAAAAACTACATATCTTAAATTTAAAATTTTGAACCAACTTTTATTGGATCAAGTGGACGGATTTTTCTTAAACAAGGTTATAAAGGTTCGAAAGCATCATATGCAAGACCATAGTATAAGATATTTATCTCAACATCTTGTACGACTGTCTCGTCGATTACTGGACGGAATCCATCGAGAGCCTGATCAAGATAAGGAGGGGAGAAGTTCTCGACTCTTGTCTCGGTTGGGAATTTATCGACGTCCTTGTAAGTGTTGTGAGGGTTGCTTCCACTCACCCAGATTTTGCCATTAGGAAGTGTTACCCCCTTTTATTGGTGCTAAACATGTAAAACTTGTGTTTATAAAATAACCTTATTTTCTAATTTCTTCAGCTTGATATTTTCAAAAAATTTTGAACTTTTTCAAATAACTTTTCTACAACGTTATTTTTCCCTATGAATTCAAAGTATTAAGCTTAGCTTTGGGTCGTCATTCTTTATTTAGATTTTTCTTTTAAAAATTATTATTTAGGCTCATCTCTCACGATAGCCATTTAATTCTACTCGTTATTCATTGAGAATAAAGTTACTTATATATTTACTTTCGGTCTCATATTACTATATACATAATTTATACAATAAAATATCCATAACCATTCAAGCTATCCATGCCTAAAATAAAACCTTAAACTTCTAATTAGGACAAACTATATGTAAAGGGCTCTTCCATCTCCCTTCTATGCTTCCCTTATCACCAATTCCTTGCCTTTTGAGCTACCCGCCTCTGCTGTAATTTTTGTATGGGAGGGTGAGATTCGAAAATCCCCGTAGAAACCACAGTTTATCATATAGTTATATATAAAATCCACAATCATGTAAAATAACCACATGTTCATACGGCATATACGGCAATAATGCACATCATGAGGTCCCACCTCAACATTATACGACAATCATACGGCATATACGACAATAGTGCACATTATGAGGTCCCACCTCAACATCATACGTCAATAATTTACGTCATGAGATTTCATCTCAACATCATACGGCAATAATTTATGGCACATCACATGACACATACAATCATGTAGAATTTAATACATAAAAATAAGATAAAAAGGGTTTCTACCTGTTTCCTTTTGTTTATCTTTACCTCCCTTGGTATCCCCTTTCTTGGTCCTCCTCGGGTTGCTCAAGCAAATGTCAAATCCTAAGAACATATACGTATAATTTTTCGTTAATTATACGCTTATCCAACTTTAGATTTATTTCACCTTTCTCTCCTGATCTCATTTCTAACCCTTTACACTTTTTTATTTTCTTTTCTTGACTTTTGAATTATTTTTCAATAACTTTGAAAAATAATAATTTATTCTATAAAATTCCAAATACAATGGTTGAAACTTCTATTTAAAGACCTTTATATAATCTTTATATGAATATTAATACTCACTAATTATAGTCCATCAATATTCCCAAATAAATGCTTAAAAGTTGCACCTTAAACAACTTTTCACATTTTCCATATTTCAATAACAGTCTTTGTTTCATTTCCTCAAATTCCGTAATACTCCCACATGCACCAACTTACATATTTATACACATCCACATGCATAAATATGCATATAGTTATACAACAATATGTGTTTGTGTATAACTTACTTCCAAAAAATTATCTTGAATGTCCTATAGATATTTTAAAACCTTCAATTAATGACTCCTTAATACCTTTGTTATTTTCCATATTCCAATAATTTATGTATGCACATATATTCACTTTCAAATTTTTCAAAGTATATATATGTACAACTACACATGTAAGTGCATATATATATCTCATAGGAATAAATCAACCTTTGTAGTGATCAAGCTCTAAACCGTTGAAAATTATCTATTAAAATTCCTTTGCATTATTATAGTCTTATACGGTCAAAACTCAAAACTTCTCATAATACTAACCTTAAAAAATTTCCTCTTATCGGAATAAAAACACTGCCATTAGAAATGTAAAAATATATAGAACAACTTCTATACAATCTATTAAAAAAAAGAGATTTTAATTACCTAAACTATCTCAACAAGACGAACTCACCAACGCAGCTCCTCCTCCTTCTCTGCGAACGTACAAGGCAAGAGGAATGAGACGATTGAGGTTTTTATAATGGATCCGTTTGGCAAAGCGGTGGAGAAGTACTTATGGGTTTATTCACACAAGTTGAGACAAATATGTGGAGGAGATTGTTTCGTTTTGCAGAAAAACACTGTTGAACGTGCTTATGGGTATAAACAACACTTTGCCAAACAAGCACAATGCCTCACCCTCATCTGCGTCTTGCTCTCTTTCTTTGACTTTTCCTTCTTTTTCTTCCTCATTTTTTTTCTTTCCCTGCCGACAGCATGTCTGCTTCCTCTTTGTTTTTTTTTCCTTCCCTTCTTGTCTTCTTCTTCTGTTGTCTTCTTCTTTCTTTCTTTTCTTTTAACTTTTTCTTACTCCTATCAGCCTACTTGTCTCTCTCTCTCACGCTTGCTTCCTCCTTCTCCATTTTCAACATCCCATTTAATGGGATATGACA